>MU732773.1:45976-61914 GCA_026770625.1 Nicotiana glauca | reverse complement strand
GTGTTCAGGTGTCCAAAGAAAGTGTCGCCCAGCTCGAACAGAAGTTACTGAAATTTCAAGAAGAACTGGACCAAGTTCAGAACTTGGCAAGCTTGTCATTCTCCCTCACTACCCTAAACGTCAACTTTCCCAATGCTCAAAATCCTATACCTCCACAGAACGTCCCGAAACCACAGAAACAACCCGCTCCCTTTGTCACACTTCAAATAATACCCCGCTGCTCATTCCCGAACAACTAAATGATCATCCACACCACACTCCCATCTATATGGAAACCATGCCACAATACACTCAACCCATTTCAAACACACCAGAGTCTGATGACAAAGACTCCCTCATCAAGAATCTGGTCGCAAAGCTCAAGAAATTGACTAGCCGAGTCCAGGGTGTTGAAGGAAACAAAGGTATTGAGGGGTTGAATTATGAGGACCTTTGCATTCAGCCAGACGTCGAAATTCCCGAGGGGTACAAACCTCCTAAGTTCAAAATGTTTGATGGCTCAGGAGATCCTAGAGTCCATTTGAGGACATACTGTGATAAACTGGTCGGTGTCAGAAAAGATGAAAAGATTCGCATGAAGCTCTTCATGGGAAGTTTGAAAGGTGATGCTCTCTCTTGGTACATTAGCCAAGATCCCAAGAAGTGGACAAGCTGGGTAGGGATGACGTCCAATTTCATGGATAAGTTCAGATTCAATACAGAAAATGCACCAGATGTCTTCTATATCCAGAATTTGAAGAAGAAACATACAGAGACATTCCGCGAGTATGCTACTCGTTGGAGATCGGAGGCTGCTGAGGTCAGGCTGGCCTTGGAAGAAAAATAGATGAACAGGTTTTTCGTCCGAGCTCAGGATCCACAGTATTATGAAAGGTTGATGCTGATAGAGGGCCAGAAATTCTCCAATATCATCAAGCTAGGAGAAAGGATTTAGGAAGGCATTAAAAGCGGTATGGTTACTAATTTTGAGGCACTGCAGGCTACGAACAAAGCCCTACAGTCTGGTGGCACATCCAAGAAAAGGGACGTAAGTGCCGTGATGGTTGTAAAGAGAACGAAATCCCCAGTAAAATACCAAGCTTACCCGGTACCTCCTCTCACATATCAACCTATCCCTAATTACCAAGCACCTCCGCCATCCTACCAAATTCCATTACCTACTTACCAATCATCTCCATCCCATACATATCAACCTACCTCACCAAGATACTCCCAACCCGCACCCGTCTACCAAGCCTACAATGCTCAACCTTCTCACTACCAATCACCTCCCACCCGCCAGAACTTCCCCAGGCCACATTCTAACTTCGATCGTAGACCTCCCAAGAAATACACCGCCATCACCGAGTCAATCGACCAGCTATATGAAAGGCTCAAAGCTACCGATTATGTCACCCCAATCCCTACCATAACTCCAAAAAATCCTTCCCAATGGGTCAATCCAAACAAAACCTATGCATACCATTCCGGCATGAAAGGGCATACCATTGATGAATGTCGATCTCTGAAGGATAAAATCCAGGCTCTAATTGACAAAAAAATCATCATGTCAAAGGAGTCTACTTCTAATGTTCATAACAATCCCTTGCCTGATCATAAGGGTGGGGTGTGCACATGATCAAGGTAGAAGATGATTAGGACCCCAAAGGGTCGATTGGATAATATCCGAAGGTGACGAGCCCAAGAAACCAACAGTCACACTGAATCCAATTGTAGTCCAGATCCAGCCCTCTGTGGATGCTAAAGTAAATATGTCCATACCTCTCGAGCTTGGAGCACCGTCATCCGCAAATACTGTAGAGCCAATTGAGGTAGAGTTTGGGTCTCCAAAGGCACCTGTACCATTTGAAGTTGATGTGTTACCTCCCAAAACAAGGGTGCCCATTCCTGTAGCAATGTCAGCCACAACACCATTCCATACACAGGCTATTCCTTGGGATTACACCACCGAGGCGAGAAGGAAGGGGAAAACTAGGCCTGGAGAAGCAATTGCAGCACAATGTATGACCAAGACCGATAGAATTTATACTCCGGAGCAATTAGTTGAATCAAGTAAGTAGGCCTCTGGGCAGCCTATTGAAACTGGGCCTATGATCTCTGACGGAAGATACAGGAAAAAGAATACTCAGTTGTTGATCAACTAAATAAAACACCAACGCAGATCTCCATCTTAGCTCTTCTGCAAAACTCCGAGACACATAAGAATGCCCCGATGAAGATACTAAGCGAGGTGTATGTACCCAGTAACATAACTGGAGGAGAGATGGCAAACATGGTCGGGCAGATATTGGAGAGTCATAAAATCACTTTCCATGAGGATGAGTTGCCCCCTGAAGGTTTAAGCCACAACAAAGCGTTGCACATCACTGTGCAGTTTAAAGACTATTTCATCACCAGGACTTTGATTGATGGAGGGTCCAGCCTCAATATTTGTCCATTAGTGACCCTCAGAACATTGGGGAAGAGTCTACATGAAATCAAGGATGGGGCTATCAACGTTAAAGCTTTTGATGGTTCCCAAAGGTCCACTATTGGCGAGATCAGTTTATGTATGCAAATGGGACCAACTTGGTTCGATGTCGATTTTCAAGTGATAGACATCCCATCATCTTACAACTTACTACTGGGACGGCCTTGGATCTATGTCGCTGGAGCTGTAGCATCAACCCTGCACCAGGTAATGAAGTCTGAGTGGAATCACCAAGAGGTGATCATTCATGGCGATGGTAGTAACCCCATATACAGTCTCCAGACCATCCCAGCGATTGGAGGAAGAAGGAAGTTAGATGGAGAAACCTACCATCACATCAAGTGAGTCAACGCTGTGGACAAAGATAAGTAGTGGGATAACAAGATAGAAAGTATACTAAATTGGAGAGGGTATGAACCTAGCAAAGGGCTCGGCAAAAACCTCGAGGGAATTACAAAGCCTATCAAACTGAAGAAATATGGCACCACCTTCGGGTTAGGGTATGGATATACTTGGCAAGAATTTAGGACCTGGTCGCCACCTTTGCGCGGCCCTTACTATCTGCTGGAGCACCCGATACCCCACCTGGAACAGACTTTCCAACCGGCAGACATCTTATATGGGTCAGAGGAAGAAGAAACATTGGTGGCGATGAAGAATCTGTTCTTGGAAGAAGATGATATAGACTGTCATGTCATTTTTGAGGAGGAAGGGGAGGAAGGCCCTTCCATACAAGCTATGAGCTGAGGAGCGCGTCTCAATAACTGGTCCGTTAGAACCACCAAGGCCCAGAAAGCTTTGGGGTAGCAAGACTGAACAATGCACTATGCATTATCTTTTTTTTTTCGCTAGTTGGTTTCCTTTCCGTATTTTCTTTAAACTTTGAAAAGAGATCCGATGTTCAAAACAATTATGGAATTTATTAAAGTATTTCAGTTTCTTATAAATCTCGCTCTTATTATTTTCTCTATCATTTACTTTATTTACACAACATTACTATTACTTATCTTGATGAACCGACGAATGTGACATGCGATGAGATAACGCAACAAACGGATATAGACTCGGAAGAGGATGATATGCCAGAAGAGGTCGTTAAAGAGGTTGATGACTTTGAGAATAGGCCTAAGTCTAATCTGGACGAAACTGAGGTCGTCAACTTGGGGGATACAGAGAATGTCAAGAAAATGCGCATCAGTGTTCATCCGCCACCGTCAGAAAAGGAAGAGTACATTGAGTTCTTAAAAGAATATGAGGACATATTTGCTTGGTCGTATGATGATATGACCGGTCTCAGTACATCTATTGTAGCTCACAAAATGCCAACAGATCCAACATGTCCGCCGGTAAAGCAAAAGCCCAGAAAGTTCAAGCCAGACATGAGTTTGAAAATCAAGGAGGAAGTTACCAAACAAGTCAAAGCCAATGTCCTCAGGGTAGTGGAATATCCAACATGGTTGGCCAATATTGTGCTAGTGCCAAAGAAGGATGGCAAGGTCAGAGTCTGTGTCGACTACCGGGACCTTAACCAGGCCAGTCCAAAAGACGACTTCCCCTTACCGAACATACACATCCTGATTGACAACTACACCAAGCACGAGCTGCAGTCATTCATCGATTGTTTTGCTGGGTACCATCAGATATGGATGGACGAAGAAGATGCGGAGAAAATAGCTTTTACCATGCCATAGGGGATGTATTGTTACAAGATGATGTCGTTTGGATTAAAGAATGCTGGGGCCGCCTACATAAGGGACATGAGTACTATTTTCCATGACATGATACATAAAGAGATTGAGGTGTATGTAGACGATGTCATCATCAAATCCAAGAAAGCCACTGACCACATGGAAGATTTAAGAAAGTTCTTCAACAGATTGAGAAGGTACAATCTAAAACTAAATCCCGCTAAATGTGCATTCGGGGTTCCTACCGGAAAACTGCTTGATCGTAAGTCGATGAGGGATAGAACTGGATCCGTCAAAGGTTAAGGCCATTCAAGAATTGCCACCACCAAAGAAAAAGAAAGAGGTTATGAGTTTTTTGGGGCGACTCAATTACATCAGCCGGTTTATAGCTCGGTCCACTATCATTTGTGAACCAATCTTTAAGATGTTGAAGAAGGACGCCGCCACTAAATGGACTGATGATTGTCAGAAAGCCTTTGACAGAATCAAGGAATACCTGTCAATGCCGCCAAGTCTGGTCCCACCCGAACCGTGTAGAACACAATTGCTCTACCTTGCAGTACTGGATGGGGCATTCAGTTGTGTTTTGGGATAATACGATGAAACAGAAAGAAAAGAGCAAGCCATCTACTATCTCAGCAAGAAGTTCACCCCGTACGAGGCCCGATATTCCCTGCTAGAATGCACATGTTGTGCTCTGACTTGGGTAGCTCAGAAGTTGAGGCATTATTTAGGTGCCTATACCACTTATCTCATACCAAGGATGGATCCGCTGAAGTACATCTTTCAGAAGCCCATGCTCATAGGTAAGCTGGCCAAATGGAAAATCCTGCTGAGTCAATTTGATATTGTCTACGTAACCCAGAAAGCGATCAAAGGACAAACACCGGCAGATCATCTTGGCAAAAATCCCGTGGGCGGAGAATACGAACCTCTAAAACGTATTTTCCCAACGATGATGTCTCTTTCATAGGAGAAGACATTGCAGAATCCTATGATGGCTAGAGAATGTTTTTCGACGAAGCAGCAAACTTTAAAGGAGTTGGCATAGGAGCAGTTCTAGTATCAGAAATAGGCCAACATTATCCGGTGTCCGCCAAACTCAGGTTCTCGTACACCAACAACTTGGCCGAGTACGAAGCCTGCATCTTAGGCTCACGCTGGCCATTGACATGAACGTTCAGGAACTACTAGTAATCGGGGATTCCGATTTGCTCCTACATTAGGTCCTAGAAGAATGGGCAACCAAGAACTCCAAAATACTCCCGTATTTGCATCATGTACAGGAGTTGAGGAAGAGGTTTACAAAGACAGAATTCCGGCATGTCCCCAGAGTCCGGAATGAGTTCGCCGATACATTGGCCACTCTATCATCCATGATTCAACATCCAGATAAGAACTTCATTGATCCTATCCCGGTAAAAATCCAGGATCAACCCACTTACTATGCTCATGTCGAAGAAGAAGCAGATGGAAAACCATGGTTTCATGACATCAAGAAGTATCTGTCAACAGGAGAATATCCGGAACTTGCAAACACTACTTAGAAGCGCACGCTGCGGAGGTTATCCAATTACTTCTTTCACAGCGGAAGAATACTGTATAGGAGGACTCCCGATTTGGGATTACTAAGGTATGTCGAAGCAAAGGAAGCATCTAGGTTGTTGGAGGAGGTTCATGCAGGGACTTGTGGCCCGCACATGAATGGTTTCGTCTTAGCCAAGAAAATACTCCGAGTTGGTTACTTATGGATGACCATGGAGACGGACTGCATCCAGTATGTTCGAAAATGCCATCGCTGCCAGTCTCATGCAGACATGATAAAGGTGCCTCCTAACGAGCTCAATGCAACAAGCTCACCGTAGTTGTTTGCCGCGTGGGGAATGGATGTCATCGGACCTATCGAGTCTACCACATCAAACGGGCACAGGTCCATTCTAGTGGCAATTGATTATTTCACCAAATGGGTTGAAGCAGCATCATATAAGGCAGTAACCAAGAAGGTTGTGGCAGACTTTGTTCGCGACCATATCATTTGCTGGTTCAACGCCCCAGAGTCAATCATCACTGATAATGGTTCCAATCTCAATAGTGATCTGATAAAAGCAATGTATGAGACGTTCAAGATCAAACACAAGAATTCTACAGCCTACAGACCTCATATGAATGGAGCTGTAGAAGCGGCCAATAAGAACATCAAGAAGATACTAAAGAAAATGATAGAAAAACACAAGTAGTGGCACGAAAAACTATCCTTTGCTTTATTAGGATACCATACCACAGTCCGCACATCAGCTGGAGTGATACCCTATATATTAGTTTACGTTACCGAGGCAGTCATTCCAGCTGAGGTAGAGATTCCCTCCCTAAGGATTATACAGGAAGCAGAACTTGAAGATGCAGAATGGATAAAGAGTCGCTATGAGTAGTTAGCCCTTATAGACGGGAAAAGAATTAATGCAGTTTGCCATGGTCAATTGTATCAGAACAGGATGTCCAGAGCCTTCAACAAAAGAGTCAAGCCGAGACAATTCACACCAGGGCAGCTGGTGTTAAAGAAAATCTTTCTTCACCAGGATGAAGCCAAAGGAAAATTCTCTCCCAACTGGCAGGGTCCATTCATGGTTCACCGAGTTCTAACAGAAGGAGCCCTCATACTCGTAGAAATGGATGGAGAAGTCTGGACAAAGCCAATCAACTCAAGTGCAGTAAACCGTTATTATGTGTAATCTTTATGATTCCCTATATGATATAATTTGAACTACACCTGACCTGATTCCCGTTTAAGAGGGGATACGTAGGCAGCCCTATGGGTTCGGTCACAATTCAATAAAATTTTCATTTTCCCCGATATTGGAAACTGGGGCAGAAGTTTGAGGAGGACCCTTAAAATTCCGAAGTCACCTTTCAGCCATTCATCACACGCAGCCGTCAAAAAACCAGCCCAGTAAACTGGGGTAGAATTTTGAGGAGGACCCTCAAAATTCCGGAGCAAAAGAGGTCGCAATGTCTTGAACCGCATCACAGTCATCGGTTCATCTAAAAGAAAATCATTTTAAATTATGTATTTACATCATATTTTTTACTAAATCATGCATGGCTACTATCAAAATTGCTTTGTTTAGCGACGCTAACTCAATGAAAACAAGAATCGAGTAGGACAAGCAGGGGCCACGGGAAGACGAACTAACCTTTCCCCTTTACAAAACTCACGACTTTTCTTTAGATGCAGGCACCCAAAATATAAAATCATCATATACGACTACATACTCATACTTTTCAGGAATACAACTCTCAGAATCATCGCCTATTTACAAGTGCTATTCGCACGCGACATCCCCAGCAGCCATAGTGACAATCAGCTAGTAGTTATCGTCTCTCAGCTAAGGAACTTTGTTACTCTTCACTTTTATTTCTCTGCATTGCATAAGGTTACCTTCCTGCCTTCTGAGACTAAGCACTGTCTCCATCTACATTTTTCTTGCATTGCATTAGGCTACTTTCCTGCCTTCCGAGACTAAGCATTATCTCCATCTGCATTTTTTTGCATTGCATAAAGCTACCTTTCTGCCTTCCGAGACTAAGCATTGTCTCCATTTGCATTTTTCTTGCATTGCATAAGGATACCTTTCTGCCTTCCGAGACTAAGCATTGTCTCCATCTGTATTTTTCTTGCATTGCATAAGGCTACCTTTCTGCCTTCCGAGGCTAAGCATTGTCTCCATCTGTATTTCTCTGCATTGTATAAGGCTGCCTTCCTGCCTTCCAAGACTAAGCATTGTCTCCATCTGCATTTTTCTTGCATTGCATAAGGCTACCTTTCTGCCTTCCGAGACTAAGCATTGTCTCCATCTGCATTTTTCCTGCATTGCATAAGGCTACCTTTCTGCCTTTCGAGGTTAAGCACTACCTTCATCCGGTATTTTTTTCTGCATTGCATAAGGCTACCTTTCTACCTTCCAAGGTTAAGCACTACCTCCATCTTGCATTTCCCTGCATTGCATAAGGCTACCTTCCTGTCTTCCGAGACTAAGCATTGTCTCCATCTGCATTTTTCTTGCCTTGCATAAGGCTACCTTTCTGCCTTTCGAGGTTAAGCACTACCTCCATCATGCATAGCTGAAATATCGCCACCTCTTATTCACATCGGCTGAAATATCGCCAACTTTATTTAAATCCTGCATGGCTAAAATACCGCCAACTTTATTTAAATCTTTACATCAGCTGAAAGATCGCCATCTATATTTAAATCTTTACATCGGCTGAAATATCGCCAACTTTACTTAATCCTGCAAGGCTGAAATATCGCCAACTTCATTTAAATCCCCATCGACTGAAATACCGCTATTTATATTTATGCTTCACATCGGCTAAAATATTGCCAACTTTATTTAAATCTTTACATCGGCTGAAATATCGCCATTTATATTTATGCTTTACATCGACTAAAACATCGCCAACTTTATTTAAATCTTTACATCGGCTGAAATACCGCCATTTATATTTATGCTTTACATCGATTGAAATATCGCCAAATCTTGCATTTCATGAGCTGAAAAATCACCAAATTGTCCAAAGGCATCATTGTTCGGAGGCGCCATTTTCATAGCCCGAGAACGCCATGCCATGGACTGAGGACCCCATTTTTATCTTTTGGACATCATTATTCAAAGGCATCATTCGGAGGCATTATCTTCATAGCCCGAGAACGTCATTTCATAGCTTGTGAATCCTTTATTATACGCTTCATGGCCCAGGACGTTGTGGTCTGAGGACGTCATCCTACCCGTCCAAGGACCACATTTATGGTCCAATGGAAACTTGCATCATGTTTAAGTTTATGCACGATATGTTTATATTTCTCATTTGCAGGTACACTAGCTGGCAACGGCCATTACAGCAGGAGCTATCTCGCTCCGGTCCCCGTAGCCCATCGGTCCCTGACCATCCTTCCCAACCTAAATATTGCGTCCGTCCTTTTCAAAACCTCCATCGGCATATTCCGCCGATGTATCCTGAACTACATATGACCTGATTCCTGTAAGACCAGGGATATGTAGGAAGCTCAAAAACCAGAGCTTGGTCAAAACCTTTTTTTGTTCAAGTCGTCTCTTCCGGTCAAAATTGGTCATCATATCTTTACCCGATAACTCTTTTATCCTTCTCGGGTAAAGAGGGACAACTGTTGATACCCAATTTTTCCTTACCTATTTTTATACTCAAAATATTCTCAAAATAGCATCTACATGCATATATAAGTATGCCCAAGAATTTTGACATTTTTTCCTAATTTTTAAAGCTTTTTAAAATTATTTTTATTATTTATTTTAGCAATACAAAAATCCAATAATTATTTTCAAAACTATCATTTGGTGAGTAATTTATTTCCATTCTCATATTTACACCACAATATAATTAAGGTGCTTTTGGCATATTTTTATAAATTTATTTGATAATTTTAAAGCTAAATTACATAAAATTATAATTATATCCTATATTACGATTAATAGCATTTTACAATAAAATTATTTCCAATATTTTTAGATTAACGTTCATATATTATTAATTAGTTTAGTGCTTTTAATTTATTTTTAACCATTTTAATTAAATTAAAAAGGAAAAATTGGCTATTTAATATATAGCTCATCTGCATTTCAATTGTAGCCACATTAATCCCCTTAATTGACCCCATTCCAGGCCCAATTCCGGGCCAGTCCAACCCAACCCCTAACCCATTTAAATTACCCGACCAGACCTTTCTTTTAATCACAACTGTTGATCTAAAAGATCAACGGCTCACACCCCATCTTTCCTATTTTAATTTACCAAACCCCCCAACCCTAATTCATTTCCCCTAACCCGCCGCCCTTGAATCTCCTTCCTCTCCCATTCTCTCTGCAAACCCTAGTCGCCGCCACCCAAACTAACCCTAATCCCTTCGATTCTCGCCGGTTTCCATGGCTTCTCAGGCCATGGAACCCTCATACTCACCTCCTATCGCTCCTGTGTGCCTGGTACTCAAAGGTTTGAGGCTAGACTTCAAAGGTCTCCACTCAGACCTCCGCCGACTTGAGGTTTCCGGCCATCTCCGGCCTAGCTCCGGCATATCTTAGCCTCCTGAGCCTGTTTCCAGCCTTATCAGACTTAGATCAGACCTTTTCCAAGCCTTTCTCATTCTAGGGTTCACTGAAACCCTAGTTGTTCGAGGTTTTTCTCCGATTCTCTTTAGATTTATGTGTATTCATGCTCTATTTTTGAGTTCTCAAAAGATTTTCCCAACTTTTCTTTAAAAATTTTACTTTCAAAGTCACTTCTTTCCGATTTAGGATTTCTGAAAAAAATGCTTAAGTGTTTTCCGACTTTTCTTTTCCCTTTCTTTGTGTTTGTTTGTCTCTACTATGTTCTTATGTATTCCTTTTTACATATGTTCTTCTACTATGTTTGCTATATTTTGTTCTTCCTTCTACATGTTTCTATGCTACATCTTCACATGCTTTCCCACTATGTTCTGCTATTTGCCTTCCATTATGACTTGATATGCTTCGCCTACTGTATTTTCCTACCGCGTTCATTAAGTGTTCTTATTATTTTTACCTTTGTAAGTTTCCTCTAGAATACCTGCTTAAACATGTTTTCCTCTACTGTTTCTTTTGCTCTCATTATGTCTCGAATTAATTTCCTCATTCTGTTTACTGTGAACTTTCTACTGTATTTGCATGTTTCCTTATTTTGTCTTCTTTGCATCTGATTCAAATCGAAAACCCTAGGATTTGGGAGGTTTTGGGCGAGTTTGGTCTTGTGTGTTTGGACTAGGGTTCTATTTGAGCCCTGGACTCTCTCAAACTCGCTTTGGATCTATGTATTGAATTCAAACCCTTTTGTGTATGACTCTGAATTCTTCTATACTAGACTCTTCTGATTAGCATGGCAGTCCTTTTTATATGTGTGTTAAAATCTTTCTTCAAAAAGGTTTTCCAACTTATGTTCAAATCAGAATCTTTTTTTTGGGATTAATTGATTGTTGCTGATTCTTCTTAAGTAAAGCCTCTCTTTACCTTTTTCTGACTTCGTTCATTCATACAAAATTTTCGACTCATGATTGCTTGGCTGTCAATTGGTTTCCTTTCCTTAATTTGCACAACCGTGTACTGTCAAAACCCTTCCCTTAAATAACTATTATGTATTTACCCCTTCTTGCACTACTTTGAAATGTTTAGTTGACCTCTTTCCTTATTTAATTTGCCCATTTGAAATCATAATCCCTTAATTAAAGGGAAACCTTGTGTGATTGATTCTCAAACTATTTTCTTACCTATTTCTGTTTCCTTTCTGCACTATAAATATACGATTGAATAATCCTCCACACACGATTAAGCACACAAAAATCACAACTCTCTTCTAAACTTATACTCTTGCTTCTTGACTGCACTTTGGCTTTCATAAGGCTACTGTTTCTCCCTACTTGCTTCTTTGAACTGGTATGTCCTAAAATTAATTTCAGTATCATTCTAATGTGTTTATTTATGGTCTTTGTATCCGTGTATGCTTTCAACTCTCTGTAAACTTAATTTTGAAGTACCTACATGTTTTTGCCAGCTCTTTCTTTGTTTTTTGCTGCTAGTATAAACTATTGCTCCCATACCCCATTTCCCTGCATCCCAATTGTTGTCCAAGGCTGAACCTGACCTTCAACAAGGTCTTAACTCCCCAATTCTAAGGCCAAAAGGCTGGTCAGGGGTGTACCAACATCCTAATTGCTGGGCATGACTACCAGCCTGCCCTGGCCTCCCCTTAATTCCCTTGTATTGCACTTACACTTACTCCTAGTATCTAAGTTCTGCCCCCCTCCCCCCTCCTATGAGCCTTGCCTTGGGACCTTGATTCTGCAATGATATTTGGGGTGTAAGCATTGCCTGGAACTCTTGAAGTTTCTTGGAACTTTGACACATCCCAAATAAGAGAAAGGCTTTGGAAAATCCGATCCTAGAAGTTGGTTTATCTCATATTATTAGACTCTGAGTCTGGATTAGGCTGATTAGATGTAGATGTAATCACTGATGTAATTTTATTCTTTCCTCTGATTCATTTTGTCTGTAATAAATTTTGTAATAACTACTGGTATGTATAGTGAAAGGGATGGGATCGAATGCACGCATAGGAGTAGATACCATGTTTTAGGAAATATTTACTTTCAAAATTCAGCACCTCATGTAGATACCATATTTTAGGAATTATTACTTTCAAAATTCAGCATCTCATGTAGATACCATGTTTGTAGGACTTACTACTTTCAAACCTCTGCATCTCACATAGATACCATGCTCATAGGTTTTCTGCACTTCGTATAAATATCGTGCCCATAAATCGTTGCTGAAACTCTGCATATCATATAGATAATGTGCCTATAGGATCTCCTGCATTCTGCATATACATCTGTCACTAGGCAAATCTGCTTATAGGAGTTAAAATAACCAATTGCATATAGATGACCTGCCCATAGGATCTCTGCATGACAATAACAGCGATAAAATCAGTAACGCCTAGAGAGCATGCCTATAGGAGCTATCAACTAAATCAGAATCGCTCATTCGCTCCTAAGTTTAAAATCAGTAGTAATTTGTTTAATACTCGCTGAGCTTACAACCAACATTTTTTTTTTGCAATCAGTTTATTCCTCCATTAATAGATATCATGTCTATAGGTCGCGTTTAACACATAGGCAAATAGTTAGTAATTAATCAACTATGTCAGTTTTCGATAACTACATCTAAGCAGGACTAATTTGGACTTCCTATCTGGGAAATATGTGGTAAATCAACCTATCATACACCTTAATTTAATTCAGATCAAATCGGTATGTGTAAGACATGCTAAACAATTTGTTTCTTAAAATGAGGAGGCCTGTTTAAGCCTTTAGTTGCTACTAGTTCCCCTTTAACTGCATTATGTGTTTTGACTGTCGCCCTAGATTTTTATCCTTTTAAACTCTGAAAAGCCAAGCTCTCTCCCCTTTAGGATTAGTAGTCCCAACTACCTCCGGGACTGATAGGTGGGACGGGTAATAACATGCAGTAGGCGATGATACCATTCCGCACTTAACACCTTAATGGGGTGGGAAGGGTAGACATGGAGATGATGATCACGCGATAACACCATACGTACAATTGGCTACCGGTATTGTGTGGATGATCCATGTGTTTCATAGACTTAGGACCCCTTTCCCTTATGTAACTTTATTATTATTTTATCAATAAAATTCTATATCTCATTTCAGTCACCAAATTCCTCCTTTTTACTGCACTATTCCCTTCTTTTCAAAATTTCCGTTTATTCATTTCTTTGTTTAAATTTTTGCACTTGGACATTTTTCTTAAACAAATTATGAGACCACCTAGATATTAATGTCAAATATTCTTGTCAACTATTATACACACCTACTTGCGATCTTTATGTGGAATTATTTGTACGCTTGTTTGCATTTAAACTCACAACATAGCATGACCGGGAACTACACTACTGGATCTTGAAGGGTGCCCAACACCTTCCCCTCGAGATAATTTCTAGTCCTTACCCGAACTCTGATTTTCCAACTCAAAACCCTTAGTGTCCTAATGCACTTAATCACTAGATGACGACTTTTCAAATCAAAAACCCAAATCCCAAACAAGAATAGAGTTATCTTTCCAAATATCATAAACCCGATTTCGCGAGGAAAAGGGGGCGTCGACATCAACAACAATGAATATCCTTCTAATGAAGACAACAAGGAAGAATGAATGATTGTCTCCGTCCAGAATGAAAGAAAGAAACGTCTAACAAAGAATACAAATTCAATTAAGCACACTCCACGGGCTGGTACAAATGTTAACATTTCTGATGCAACAACTGGTAAGTACCTGACTTCCCAAAAATTCATGTACAAAAATAAATTTATGTCTAATTCGTCCAATACAATGCCAAAAGCACAAGAACATTCCAAACAGGATATGAAAATCTAAAATCACTTTTCACCAATTGAAGATGGAGACATGGTTTTGGGGGAAACCACCAACGTCTCAAAACAATTAATTGAAAATAATTTTACTAATCAAAATATAGCTAAAATTAACCAACCACTAAGTGGGATGCATAAGACACCCCTACCTCTCCCTATAAGCCCACCCCTCATCAAACCCTCCTACCAACACACTTATTAACAATAATTACGTATCAACCAATACCCCCACTATTAAAACAAAAATAACACTCAATCCCCAACCGTTTACTCTGATTATTGCAAAACCATACAAGACAAAACATTGCATGCTTCTTCTGACCAAATACACTTGGCAAAACATGAAACAACCAATCAACAAATGACCTATTTTCTCTACACATAACCCAAAACCAATCCCCACCCTTACCTATTAAATTCTTTATGCTAAACTACAACAAAGACATGCAAATTGATCCCCTAATCATTCACAACCCATCACCAGATCTTCAATATCCAGAAAACTCTACACAACCTTCTATAAAACCATTTTTAACGGCAAAGAATGCCGAGAATCCCCGTTTCAGTCGGGAGGCGTTACCGCCTGATCCAACTTCAGAGAATCCGTCACAACACTAGAGCCATGCCAAACATTCCTCCCTACACACTCAAACTCCAAATCCACCAAGGATTCTGATCCAACCTCCATTACCACAGAATCATCAACCCCTATCATAGGTAGAAATGAGTCTGATGGGCCAAGCCATCTCTTTCAACATTATGTTGGAGGGCAGGGAAATAGTGATCATACTACAAAACACTCATTATCTAGCCCAACTCATCTCAGAAGGTGTTCGTCTAGCGATACCAACTATATGAATCAATTTGGATAAATAATGTGCTTCAACCCCTGGCACCAAGCATGCCAAACAATGTCACCCAACCGATGAGGGGGAATAGAATCTACCTTCTCACTTTATTCCAATACAGTCCACAACTCCACTGGCAGAATTACCCTTCTTCATACCAGAAGTGGTAACGAACATCAACCCCATTTTCACTCAGTGGAATGCCCATGCAGATCAACCACATACATCTTATGCTCAAAACACACACCACATGCAATTCCAAGACCACCTCAACCTCCAATACAACAAAATCCAGCTCCAATGGAGCATGCACTGGAGGAAGAAGTAGATCCCTTAAACTTAATCCCAGAAAATATAATGGAAGATTCAAACTGTGACGAGGTAAATGTCTTTCTATTCATGGAGATGCAAGAGCAGAGGCAGATTCTCAAATGTCCAATGGCAATGTACAAGTATTCAATGGACATAAGACCCCCCACTTTCATTATTCGGAGCATCCGTGGAGGCAATAATAATCTTTGTATCTTGTCTGGGAAGGAATCCGATGATTGCACCAAGGGTGAGGGAGAATGGGACATCCACAAGAAAACTTACAACATGAATAGAACTACCACTTTCATTATTCGGAGCATCCGTGGAGGCAATAATGATGATTTTAGTAGGGGTGGCAATTTGAGCCATAACTCATCTAACCCGCCGAATTAGCCCAGAGATTAATGGGTTGGACTACCAACATTTTAACTCATGGGTCAATTTGGGTTGAGCCCAAGTTAACCCATTATTTTTTATAGCACCCATTTAACAGTCCAAATACAACCCATGAAACTCACCCAAAACAAAGTATCTCAACCTAACTTATCTAGAAATTTACTTAGTTGCTCCAATTTTTTAATTTTTTTTATTTTTAATTTTCTGTTCTTTTGTTTTTCTACATCACC
>MU732773.1:33062-45289 GCA_026770625.1 Nicotiana glauca | reverse complement strand
CCCCCCCACACACACAAAACCCTCAATTAATTTTTTTCTTCTTTTTTTATAATTTCAATTTTCTGTTTTATATTTTTTCGTTTTTCTGCATCATCCACCCACCCCACCCATAAAATATTTGTCAACTTACATATTTTAAAGTAAATTTTTTTTTATTTATGAAAGATGAGCATGGTTCTAAAACACGAGTCAAGTTGGGTGGGTTGGGTTATGACCCATTGTTTAGCCCATCTTAACCCAAATACACTTTGGGCTGGGTTGGGCAATGACCCATTTATTGACCTAACCCATCTTGACCCGCCCAAATTCAGCCCAACCCGCCCATTTGTCACCCTTAGATTTTAGGCTAAATTTCAGAGAGATGGTTGATACACACCACCCTAGTATGGTAACCCTTCTGGAAACCAAAATGGACAGCCACCTCCCTCTTCTCAATCCGTTTGGTTTCTCCAATATGATAGAAATTCCAGTCCAAAGTCAGTCGGGAAAGATGGTCATTTTATGGGATCACACTATTGTCAACGTCCACAGCTTCGTGCATAGGAATCAGGAAATTAGGCTACGATTGAGGTAATTTCAACTCCCAAATTTTGGTTATTTAGTTCTATATATGCTAGTACTAATAAATATTTGAGAAATAACATGTGGAATAATCTTATAGACTTGCATAATTCTTATAAAGGGCCTTGGCTTGTGCAGGGTGATTTTAATGATGTTCTTAGTGCGGGTGAAAAAATAAGTGGTAATAATATCAATAATAAACGGTCAAAAATTATTTGTGACTATGTTAATACTTGCTACCTTATAGACTTAGGGTTCAAGGGAAGCAAATACACATGGTCAAACCATAGGAAAAAATTAAGGGACTTATCATGGAAAGGCTTGATAAAATTTTTGCAAATGAGGAATGGATTTCTCTTTTTCCGAAGGCTAGTGTCTCTCACCTTCCCAAAACACATTCAGATCATAATGCTCTTCTAATAGAAATTATTCCCAAAATAAACTGTATTTTACCAAAGCCTTTCAGGCTAAAAACTTTCTGGTGTAGGCATCCCGATTTCATAAACCTCTTCAAAAATAGCCGGAAGAATTCTAACTACTCACAAGGTTCCAGAAATTTCATTAATAATGTTAAAGAATGGAAAGATAGGTAGTTTGACGAATTTTTTAGAAAGAAAAAAAAAATTCTAACAAGACTTTATGGGATCTAGAATTCAAACAAATACTCCACTAGTCTTTTTCTCCAAGAACTAGAACATAGTCTCCAACAGGATTATAACATTATCCTAAGAATAGAGGATGACTATTGAAAACTTAGGGCAAGGATTTCTTGGATTCAGGAGGGAGATACCAATAAAAAAAAATTCACATTATGGCGTCTGACAAAATCGTAAAACAAAAAAAATTACTTACTTCAAAGATGATAGAGGTAATTGGATAGATGATCCAATGGCAATCCTTCAACATACTTCGCAATACTTCCAAAATATGTTCAATACTAACCACACTGAAACAAATTGGTCTAGTATAAAAAATGATCCTAAATTTTTTAATAATATGGACCTTGCAACTCAAGACAAAAACTTACTACCATCGGAGGTAGTCAATGCCATCTTCTCTTTCAAATCTTTTAAACCTTCAGGGTTCGATGGCATACACCCATTTTTCTATTAGAAATATTGGGATATAGTAGGGCATTCAGTAATTAATCTTTGCTTAAAAGTATTTCATAACCAAAAAATCCCCATAGAAATTAACAACACTTACATCTGCCTAATCACAAAAATTTCTAATGCCAATAATTAAAAAACTTTCGGTCAAGTAGCCTTTGTAACACTATTTACAAGATTATTACCAATATTATAGCAAATAGGAAACAACCTTTCATTGACAAAATTATTAGCCCCTTTCAAGCTAGCTTTATTAAAGGAAGAAGAACTTGTGATAATGCTATGATTATTCAGGAAATTTGCAACCAATTCAAAAAAAAAACAAAAATGAAAGGCAATAAAGCAAATATGATCCTCAAATTAGACCATGAAAAAGCTTTTGATAGACTTGAATTGTCTTTTATCTACCGCATCCTTCAATTATTTAAATTTTTTCAAAAAATAACTCGATTAATTATGAGCTGCATATGCACTAGCCAAATTGTTATCCTAGTTAACGGAGCAACACCAAAATTCTTCACTCCAACTAGAGGTATTAGACAAGTATGCCCCCTCTCACCTTATATATCCATCCTCTGTATGGAAATGTTATCACAACTCTTTCTCCATCAAGTGGACACATGTTTATGGGATCCCATACATATGAGCAACAAAGACTTAGGCATATCCCATTTATTCTTCTGATGATCTAACCCTGATGGCAAGGGCAAATTTAAAAAATTACAAAATAATTGACAAATGTCTAAAACTGTTTTGTAATCTATCAGATCAAGCCATCAATCTTCAAAAGTCAAAAATTATATTCTCCCAAAACTGCACCCTTGAAATAACTACTACATTGTTAATGGCTTCAACATCAAGATTAACCACTCTTTTGGAATATACCTAGGGTTTCCTATTCTTGATAGAAATCCAAAAGCCTCTGACTACCAATTCATCATGGATAAAATGCGTGATAGGTTGTCAACTTGGAAAATAAAGTTCTTAAATATAGCCGTTAGAGACACGCTAGCCACAACCACATTAAACTCAATCCTAATCATGCAATACAATACACAATCCTCTCAACCAAAATTCAAAAACAAATAGATCAAACACAGAGAAATTTCATTTGGGGAACTACTAATAAAAGAAAAAATTACATTTCATTAATTGGGATACCATTACAAAGCCTAAACAATTAGGAGGGCTTGGCATTAAAAATCTAGCTCTAAGAACCTGACTCTTCTAAGTGGACTAACTTGGCGGATCCTAACCAACCCTATGACCCATGACCTAATATTCTTATAAAAAAATATGGTTAGAAAAAGGATAAAAAACCCATCTTTTATTTGAAAAAATATCCTCAAAAGATGGACACATGCTCTAAAGGGATTCTCTGGCTCCCAGCAAGAACTCAAACATCAACATATGGGATATTAACTAGATCCCCAACTCTCCCAAATTGAGAAATATTATTGAAGGCCTCCTTCAATATAAAGAATTCAATATTAAGATTAAGGTTATCCATCACAAAGGTAATTGAAACTTAACAAAAATCTCTTTTGAATTACCCACCTCCATTATTAATAATATAAACTTCATCCCAAAACCCCTTAAACAAGGTAATAATGACAACCCTATTTGGAGCTTAAACAACAATGGTAATTTCACCACCAAAAAATGCTACCAACTGATTAATAACTACTTTCCGGTCCAACTTGACTTCAGCTAGATATGGAAGTTGCATTGCCCCGACAAAATCAAATTCTTTTAGTGGCAATGTCTCCACAATAAAATCCCTTATTGCCAATACCTCTACCACATAGTTCTAAATATTGACCTCCTATGCACTATTTACCGTAAGGATGTGGAAAGTTTTACCCACAATTTCTTACACTACCCTAATGTTAGAGGTATTTGGAACTCCCTCAACATCAACACCAACAAAATTACTGGCTCTAATCATTGGTAATCAATCTTCGGGACGTAACCCCCCATTAACACTGACTAATATTGTATGGGGCGTCTTACTCCCATTCCTGTTATAGGGCATATGGATTACAAGTAACAGAAACAACTTTAATAATACAATTTACCACCCTTACTAAATAACATAATGAGACAAGCACTAGAATTCTTTCTCCTAAACTCCCTTAATACATCAATCTGTCACAACATTTCCATCAACATAAAATGGCATGCTCCACACCAAAACTGGTATAAGCTAAATACTAATGGAGCTTACAAGGAAAATAACGAAAAAGTCGAAAAATGAGGAGTGGTCAGAGATCACACCGGGACCAGTATCGTGGGTTTTCAAAAACAAACTGCTTCGATCTCTCCCCTTCACGCTGAATTGCAAGCTATATATGAGGGGCTTCAAGTTGCTGTAAAATTCAATCTTATACCGCTTGAGCTTGAAACTGATTCAACAGAGGCCATCAATGCAATATTTCATGGTCACATAGTCTTTTCTAACATTGTTTATGCATGCAGATCATTAATACCCCAGCTGAAAGACCCTCTGCTTCGACATAATTTCCATCAAGGCAACCAAGTGGCGCATCTACTTACTAAGGACGTCACCAGTTAGGGCCGGGCATATATCGGGTATAACCGATAGTCCGAACCGATAAAATGATACTGGATTATTGATATCAGATTATTGGATAAATGGTTCGCGATAACGATTTAATATTATTTGACTATTGGGTTATCGGTTCGGTTGTCGGTTTGCCCGATTTTATTAACTGTTTAACCAATAGCCAGTAAATTTGAATAAAATTATTATTTTACTCACTAAGTATATAAAACCATCTTATGGTTTCATTTTTTCAATTCTCTCAGCAGTTACTTTTCATCTTGAAACCGTAATCCTTAGAGTAAGTTTTAAATTTTTCTGAATTTCTCATCTTAATTCTTGAGTTGAGATTTTTAGTAAAGAAATAAGTGTTTAGATTTTAGTTTTTCTATTTGTTTCTTTTGTTGCACTGATTCTTTAGTATTTACAAGATTAGAATTTTATTTTTTTCTATTCATTATGCCCGCCCGCAGTGAGATAGTTAGTAAGATTAGATTGTTGAATGTTTTATTCCTTACCCCTACTAACTTATAACTTTAAAAATTGAGATCATATTGGGATTTTCAAATGTAAATAAAGAAAGTCTTCCTTTTTAAAGTTGAAATTTAATCCATCTTTTCTTATGAGCTAAAATTCAGTTCCTTTCTTTTAGAAGTATGATCACGATTTCTATAATAAAAATATAATTTTTTGGATATTTTTTATTCTTATCGGATAAACTGATAACCGACAAACTGATACCCGATACCCGATATCTTATCGGTTCGGTTATCGGTTTAGCATATTTATAAATCGGCAACCGATATGCCGAACCGATAACATTCACAACCGGATAGAACCGACCGATGCCCATCCCTACCACCAGTAAAGGTTTTATGCAACTCGGTCCGGACAGGCAAAAACTCCATGCAACTCCACCACTTTTTGTGAACCAACAGATGGCTAAGGAGCAAGGTGGAGAATGTCTTTTTGATTTTTTTTACGGAAAAGGTCCAAATACCCCCCTGAACTTTACGATAAGGTCTATATATAACCCTCGTTAAAAGTTTGGCCCATATCCAACCTTGCCATTACACTATTGGCCCGGATACCCCCTGAACTTTAAACGGAGCCAAATACCCCCCTGGACTTTACGATAAGGTCTATATATAACCCTCGTTTTTTTAACAAAATATTTTTTTTGTAAAAATATATTTGTAAAAACTGAAAATATTTTGTTGAAAATAATTTGTTCAGTTCTTAAAAAACGAAAATATTTTGTTAAAAAATAATTTTTATTTTATTTTTACAAATTTTTACAAATTTTTACAAATTTGTTTTCATGTTTTTCCAGTTTTTACAAAAAAAAATCTTTAAAAAAACTGAAAAATGAAGAAAAAAATATTTTTCAAAAGCGAAAATAATTTATTGAAAATATTTTATTCAGTTTTTAAAAAACAAAAATATTTTGTTAAAAACTAAAAATGTTCTAATTCCTCTGTTTTTACCTTTTTTTTTCCAGTTTTTACAAAAAAAATATTTTGTTAAAAAAACCATTTTTGCAATTTTTTTAAAGTTTCACAAAAAGAAATTTCTTTTTCTTTTGGAAATGTTCTAATTTCTTTTTGTAAAACTTTAAAAAAATTGCAAAAATTATTTTTTTAACAAAATATTTTTTTTGTAAAAATATATTTGTAAAAAATGAAATATAAAAACAGAGGAATTAGAACATTTTTAATTTTTAAAAAAATATTTTCGTTTTTTAAAAAGTGAATAAAATATTTTCAATAAATTATTTTCGCTTTTGAAAAATGTTTTGTTTCTTCATTCTTTAGTTTTTTTAAAGATTTTTTTTGTAAAAACTGGAAAAATAAATTTGTAAAAACTGTTTTTTGTTGTTGTAAAAACAGGAAAAAAAATTCGTTTTTAACAAAATATTTTCGTTTTTTAAGAACTGAAGAAATTATTTTCAACAAATAATTTTCAGTTTTTAAAAGAAAAATATTTTGTTAAAAAAACAAGGGTTATATATAGACCTTATCGTAAAGTCCAGGGGGGTATCCGGGCCAATAGTATAACTGCAAGATTAGATATGGGCCAAACGTTTAACGAGGGTTATATATAGACTTTATCGTAAAGTTCAGGGGGTTATTTGGATCTTTTCCGTTTTTTTTTTTTATCTATTTCGGCTTGTAATATGGTAAGGACACTAGGTAATCAGAATATTGCTAGTGATATTCCACCAATGAGTGAAAAAATTTCACCAACTTGTAATTAATACTATAATATATATCCCTTTTATTATCAAAACAGTAATCTTAGAAGATTAAATTCGAAATAACGGATAGATCCGGATTGAGTCCGGTTCGACCCGTCATCCGGACGCTCTTTGAGGAGTTGAAGCCATTAAAGGAAGCTCCCCATAAATCAAACGGCCCAGATTGAACCAATAATTCAAAAAGCTTGAGAATCCTACCATAAAAATTTCAAACCCTATTTCAGACCGTTGAAGAATCAAAATCCCAAATCTCTCTCTCCACATTCTCCCATTTCTCTCTCCCCAATTCATCACTCCATTTCTGCAAATCTTCTCCTCCTCATACTACTTCTTCATCTTCACAGATTTCACAGTTGCTGATATACTCACAATGGACGGTACTTTCTCTCTCTCTCTCTCTCTCTCTCTCTTTCGTACAAATTCCTTAGTGAGATCTATATGTTTATAAAATTTCAAAATTCTGTGTTTTTTTTTCCAGTTCGAACCCTAGAAAAGCTATGCGACAATTTTGATCAAGCAGTCACCATTTCTGGGGACAATTTGAAGAATTCACCCATTCCAAATGGGGGTTCGTTTTCTCTTTTTACCTCCTTTTGATTCTTTTGTGGATTTTTTCTAATTTATATTTTATGTAATAGTTTTTCTTGTGAATTTGATTCAAGAATGTAATGCTTTTTGTATTATGTTTAAACCTATTTTTATGAATTTGCTAAACTTGTATTTTAAAAAAATGTAGCTTCAGATTTATGTCCATGTTCTGTAACTGTTTTATACATGACTATGTCAATAGTTTGATTCTTTACTTTTTTCTGTGTGATGGGAATAACAAAAATTAAAAATAAAAATTAGCTGTTGTGTAGACTCTGCAGCATTGTTCTTTGTTTTTGCTACTCAAGAAACAGTTAGGAACTGTGAAGAAATAGCTAATTAGTTGCCTCCTTGTTATTTAATGAATGTGAAAAAAGTTAGGATGGCTGAATTCAGGCAGAATTTTGTTATGCCTGATTTACGTCCTGGATTGCGAGTTACAAATGTAGTAGACTTTGCTTCTGAATTTAACTATCTTCACAATGACGATTTCAAGAGATGAGTCCCTGATTCCACCTAAAGCTATAAAGTGAGCTGCTGGTCTGTAGTGTAGACATTCTCAATTGATAGGCTTTGCCTCTTACATTTGTTGAATTTTTGTCTCTTGAATTGGTTCAGTTAAAGTCGACAGAATTTCTGAGTCAGCGGATGAGAGCAATGGTTCACATTCTACTGCAGAAGTATGTTCATCTCAAGAGCATACTCTTCCAATTCTTACAAAGATTGAAGATCTTAGAAACAAAGTGCTCGTAAGATGTTAACTATTTCCTTCTAAAATGTACGTTTTAATGGATATATAATGAGTATTAATATTATTCATATCTATTACTTGTCTTTAGGACATGAGGAAAGAACAGGCAGCATTACGTAATGAAGTCAAGGGCATGAGTGTGGACTCTTTTCCTGGTTCTGAAGCCTCTGACACTCTTCAGCACATGAGTATGAAGAACATCTCATAACTGGTCTTTTATGCAGTTGTGCTCTATCAATTCTGATGTATTTGTGGTCTCTTTGGCTATATCAGGTGTCCAACATGAACTTCTAAAAAAGAAGTATGATGAAGAGTGTGAACTACTGAAGAAGAAGTATCTGGAGGAGTGTACTGAAAGAAGACGTCTATACAATGAAGTGATCGAGCTCAAAGGAAATATCAGGGTCTTCTGTAGATGTAGACCTTTAAATTCAGATGAAATTGCAAATGGATCAACATCTGTTGTCGAGTTTGATCCATCTCATGAAAATGAACTGCAGATATGTGCAGGTTCCTCTAAAAAGCCGTTTAAGTTTGATTATGTGTTCAAACCTGAGGACAACCAAGGTAAGTCGGTATCTGTTATTTGATGTGCATATCCAAGATTCTTTTGTAAGGGATTTTTCTATAGCTTGTTGCAATTTGACTTCTAAACTCTGTAATTTTCTAATGCAGATGCCGTCTTTGCTCAAACTATGCCCATTGTGACCTCTGTTTTGGATGGATATAATGTCTGCATATTTGCCTATGGACAAACTGGGACGGGGAAGACGTTCACCATGGAGGGGACACCAGAAAATAGAGGAGTCAACTATCGGACTTTAGAGAAGCTATTTAGCTTATCTAGTGAGAGAAGCAGTATCATGAAATATGAGTTATCCGTCAGCATGTTAGAGGTTTATAATGAGAAGATAAGAGACCTCCTGGTAGAGAACTCAAATCAACCAGCTAAGAAGTAAGTTCTTAAGCTCTTTATTTTACTGGCTTGGTTGTGCTTTCAAGCTTTGACAGTTAAGACCATAATGCTTGGTTATGGCTAGATAAAAACATCATTTGGGTTGGCATATATTCTCTCACCACAACGTAAAAAGATACCAAAGTAAATGTATGTGCTAAATCTGGGGATCTCAATGGGCATATTTTGAACTGTAAAAACTGTTTCTGGAAAGTGTTAAAAACAAATCGACTAATACAAGTTTCATTAATATAAGTACTTCAATATTTGATCTCATTAGTATATATTTTTTCACAGTAGCTAAAGTCAGGTGAGTAGTATCTTTTAAAGAAAAGCCTTTCTCCAAAAACACGATATCGACTCGGTTAGTTATGTTTTATGCATTTTTATATGATCAAAAACAGTCTTCATAATTCATTAAAGTTACTCTGTAAGATGGAATTAGGAATAGTGCTTCATTTTCATATAATCAAAAACAGTCTTCATAATAAAGTTACTCTGCAAGATGGAATTAGGAACAGTGCTTTGGATAAATGATCATAAGGGCTCAGCTCGGAGAAAATACTAGTAAATTGGCTCGCAGTACCAGTGATTAAGGTTTAGTGAGCCAGAATCGATTAAAGAAAGAGAATATCTACGTGTGTCTCTGTGTATGTCTTTTGAAGAAATGACTTTATATTTAAACATTAAACAGGTTGGAGATTAAACAATCGGCAGAGGGAACTCAGGAAGTTCCAGGACTTGTGGAAGCTCGTGTATATGGTACAGATGAAGTATGGGAACTTCTCAAGTCCGGAAGCCGGGCTAGATCTGTTGGATCAACTAGTGCTAACGAGCTTAGCAGCCGTTCTCACTGGTATGATTAACAGCTTTTACTCTGGATTCACATTCTTCTTTCCTCTCTTCCTTTACATTTCTCCTGCCGATGCCTTATTTTAGGCAAATTTCAAAGAATTAGTTTTACTATCCACTATTTGGTTTCACCAATGAAGAATCACACTTTCTTTGTCACTTTTACCTTAGCTTACTGCGGGTGACTGTTGTGGGGGACAACTTGATTAACGGCCAGAGGACTAGGAGCCACCTTTGGCTTGTTGACCTTGCTGGCAGTGAGCGCGTGGGACGGATAGCAGTTGAAGGTGAGAGGTTGAAGGAGTCACAGTTCATAAATAAGTCATTGTCTGCACTTGGGGATGTCATTTCTGCACTAGCCTCTAAGACAGCTCACGTTCCATACAGGTATTTCTCCTTTCATTTGTGCATGTGATAACCACTTACTACTATTTTTCCTTTAGATAACATTGGTCCCCTCTGCACAACAGGAATTCAAAGCTCACTCATATGCTGCAGAGTTCTCTGGGTATGACTCTTTAAAGCATCTGTATCATCACTTATTAGATAATTCTGAATTTTGTGAACCTTAAAAATATTAAGCCATCAGTTTAAATTCCAAATTAACCTGATGAAACAGCAAATTAATCCTCTAATGCAGGAGGAGATTGCAAGGCGGTCATGTTTGTCCAAATCAGCCCTAGTACGACAGATTTGGGAGAAACTCTATGCTCTTTGAATTTTGCAAGTCGAGTCCGAGGAGTTGAACATGGCCCTGCTCGCAAACAGACAGACCTTGTAGAGCTCATGAAGCATAAACTACTGGTAGTTATAAACAAACACCTCTTTCAATGAACATACGTTTCCGCTAAAATGTTGTTCAGCTAATACTGTGATGCTCATCAACAGGCAGAAAAAGCCAAGCAAGATGAGAAGGAAACCAAAAAATTGCAGGACAATTTGCAGTTTCTGCAGCTGAAACTTGCTAACAGAGAACAGACATGTAGAAATCTTCAGGACAAGGTAGGAAAGAAATTAGCTTCTTTCTTCCAATGGAGTTTCTTAAAACTATCTGGTAGTGTCACATTTACAGTGTAAATGTCTAATCTTTTCCGAAAAAACTCTAAAAGAGCTGAGCTTTTCAATTTCCCAACAGGTTCGTGATCTTGAAAACCAATTGGCAGACGAGAGGAGAACACGTCTAAAACAAGAAAGCAACGCTTTCCCTGGAGTTTCTAGAGAGTTTGCTACCATATCAGCTCTAAGCCAATCACCGAAGATCATAACAGAGAAGAAACCACCACTGGCTCCTTCAAAAGCACTGAGATTGCCACTACGAACTAGCAATTATTTGCCCCCACCATCCCCTCTTCCTTGTCCAGCAAAAGCTAGGAAGTCATTTGTGCCATCACGTGGCAAGGAAAATTTTGCAAGCACATCAACGACAACTGCAATTCTGAAACCAAGGCGAGGATCTATTGCTGTAGTTAGACCATCACCTCAAGCAACAAAGCAGGTTTTGCAGCCCAAAAGGCGGGCTTCTATTGCAACCCTTCGCCCCGAGTCTAACATATCAACTTTCAATGGCTCTGCTGCTCGACCAAGGAATAACCGTCTCGGTCGGAAATCATTTGTCTGGGATACACAAAGAATGTGGCAGACTTCAAGAGTGCTTTCTCCAATTGCACAAGAAAAGGAAACCTCATTCACCACACCCAGAGAGGCAACCCCTGGTTCAAAACAAAGCAGTAAATTCATGAGAAGTCCTCCTTCACAAGCAGGTTCATGGAGGCCCAAGCATCCAACAGTTCTTGCTATAAAGAAGCAAATCGTGTGGAGTCCTCTGAAGATGAAGGCCATGAGAAGTAGGCAATAGGAAGTCTCTGTGTTTTGAATGATGTTAGGAAGTTCATACTGTTCCAGGATTAGTACAGATTTCTTTCTGTTCTTTCCCCTCCCTGATTTTATTTGCACATTGTATGCGTCTTGCTTACTTTTAGTAGGGGAAAACTTTAGCCATGAGATTTGCTGATTGTGATATGTGCGTGATAAGTTACAATACTCGATTTGTAGCTCCTGTCTAACATTCCTATTCCATTGAAAAATGCCTTCCTGCATTAGTTAAGATCTAAGCACATACAAAAGGAACTTTTAGCACTTTGATAATGAGAATTATTCAAATAAGTTGGAAGATGCATTTAAAAGGAAAAGTTGGTACTATTTATTAAACAGACTTACACAAGTGAGTATTTTTTATAGGTCGAATTTACCGAGCTTGTTGTGTCCTTAAATACGTCTAGTACAAGATCAAAAGAAGGGGATCAGATTGTTGAATTAAAAGGTGAATTATCATCTTAAATGGATCGGGGGTAGCACAATTGTTGGAATTAATTGCTATTGGGTTTTCCTCAAGCACCAATGGTGCCTACATCTCGACAAGGGACAACATAAGCTGCTTGGATTTTCAAATCCAGCGGTAAAATTCAATTGGTACCATAATAAAAGACAACCTAGAGGCATTAATCAATTCAACAATGAAATAAAAATTGACAATAATACTAGTAGATTTATGTTGAGGGGATGTTCTTTAAAGTTGGTCCCCCCCGCCCCCC
>MU732773.1:0-32342 GCA_026770625.1 Nicotiana glauca | reverse complement strand
GCCCCCCCCCCCCCCCCCCCCCCCCCAAAAAAAAAAAAAAAACCCCAATCCCCTCCCGGTAAATGTGGTAGTTATACTCATAAAAGAGGATGTTTGTATTACGTTTTTCATATTATTGTGCAACATCTTTTACTCACCAGCAAAATCGAGGCTAATATCTATTGCCTAGTCGGCTCTCTCCAGAAATTCATTAATATGATAGCTAAATAATGTATTAGATAATTTTTTCAAAGAATTTAAATATCAAAGGAAAATCAATGATTTAATTTATTGATAAAATAGAAGTAATAATAAAAATAAAAATAGAGTAGAGATTATAAAGAATTGGAGGGGCGTATTTGTAGTTTTATTCCATTATTTTCAAAAAGAAATTGCCAATCACCTTTTTCCCTCCTCTCTCTACAGTAACGATCGTATATGAAAAGAAGAAACCACAACTTCAGTCTGTTTCCAGTCCAAAAACCCACACGCTCTCTCTAACTCGTCTCCATCATTCACTGTGAAAATAAAGCAGAGTAAATTCAAAGAGATGAACTGACTCTTTCTTTTCTCTTCCATAAAACCCTAGAACTTTCAAATTCCTTTACTAAAAAAATCAGATGCAAGATATTTTTGGATCAGTTCGGCGATCATTGGTGTTTCGAACACCGACTGCTGACGGTGGAGATGAGGGTAATCTAGTTGAGAAGATCAATTCCTGCATCCGGAACTCCAGAGTTTTCTCTAAGCTGTCGCCTCCTCCGCCGGCGTTGCCCTCACCAAAAGCCGTTAAAGATGGAGGTGATGCGGCTCCGCGGCCTATCCGGTGGAGAAAAGGTGAGATGATTGGATGTGGCGCTTTTGGACAGGTTTATATGGGAATGAATCTCGATTCTGGTGAACTTCTCGCCGTCAAGCAGGTCTTTACCTTTGTACTACTTTTTTTAGGTTTTGGAGTTCCAATTTTGTTTATCTTAGTGAATTATTAGGTATTTTGCCTTTTTTTAAGAGTAATTCTGAAACTTTTCCGATTTATGATATTTTCTCTTCAGGTTTTGATAGCTGTGAACAGTGCTTCAAAGGAGAAAGCTCAGGTTGGAAATGGTGATTGAGATACTTATTGTTTTGTTCACGACTTACAATGATATAATCACTCATTCTATGAATATTTGGTTGCATTGACTGCCTAAATTGAAGTTTTCAAAGAGACAAAACTTGTATCGGTTAGATTGTTGCTATTGTTTGATTATACAAACTTTAATCTGCTTATCTTATGATGTTAAAAGCCTGCTAGAATATCGCATTTTAATAGAATGAAGCTGCCCTCTTATCGTAGTTCCCTGCTGCTGTACTTACGTTTAGTTGGAGCATGTGCCCTTTAACTTTTCTTGTGTACGCCGTCCATTGATGAATGGGACTTCAGTTCTTTAGCTATTAATTTGTTTGTTTGTAACAACTGACATTGTGTAAAGGGAGATGTTTCTGCGACAGCTATGTTAAATGGAAGGTGGTTATATTGAATCTGAGGCGCTTAAAGACATCTGAAGACTGCTGTATATCTAAATTTTTGAGATTATTAGTTTCTAGTTTAGCTACTGTCTGATCCATTCTTCTGGATTCTTGATGTCCTGAATAGTCCCACGTTAAAGAGCTTGAGGAGGAAGTCAAGCTTCTCAAGAATCTCTCGCATCCAAATATTGTTGTAAGTAAATCCTTGACCTCCTGTCTGGGGAATTGTTGTCCCTGAAATACTCAGTTGCTATATTGCGTTGTTAGAGATATCTTGGAACTGTGAGAGAAGAAGACACATTGAATATTCTGCTGGAATTCGTACCTGGTGGATCGATATCATCCCTTTTAGGCAAATTTGGATCTTTCCCTGAGCCAGTAAGTCATTTATGGTCTTATTTTCCACCCTCTTTCGATGTATGATCCTTTTTATTGGATGTCTCTATCTAACACTATCTTCCCTAGTAGGTTATAAGAACGTACACTAAGCAATTGCTCCTAGGGCTGGATTATCTTCACAAGAATGGAATCATGCATAGAGATATTAAGGTATCATTTTTCCTTTCTTTTCTTGCTAGCGAAGTATGACCAACAATAATCTCGTGTACTAATTTGGATTCAGGGGGCCAATATCCTTGTTGATAACAAAGGTTGCATAAAGCTGGCTGACTTTGGGGCATCAAAGAAGGTTGTTGAACTGGTATGTCTACCATCCACTATCGATCTGTATTTGGTTTAGTTTGTATGTAATGAAGAGGATATTGATGAAACATGTTTACAATAGGCTACTATATCAGGCGCCAAGTCCATGAAGGGCACACCATACTGGATGGCTCCTGAGGTCATTCGCCAAACCGGTCATAGCTTGTAAGAACAATTACAGCATTGTATTGATAAATCTGTATCTTATTTTCTTGTTTGATCTAGATTGCAATATGTTACCTATCTGTTGTATCACTTTAATGGTTCTTATTTCTAGTTTGAGCCCACATTTTGTTTGTTTTGCTGATTACTTGGAAGTGCACTTTTGGTTTCACAATGGGTCTTAGTTCTTGATTTTAATTAGACACTATAAGCATAAGATCAATTCATTAATTCTGATCATAATTGACCATGCTTAATTGCTGCAAATTTAATTGTGATTCGTGAAATTGAGTTAGTGCTCTCTTGTGCCCAGACAAATGTTCTCAGTTGTTTCTTTATGATGAGCCTAGTAGTTTCATCTCTCTGACAGAGTCACAGAGAAACATTTACCTTATCTATGTTACTTTAACTTCCATTTTTTCATTTTTTAAAAATCTTTCCACCTCTCTCTATTTTAGAAGAATCATCCAGATTTTGTTTTCGAATTGTCACACCTTTTTGTAAAATTTATCTTGTTTTGCTTCTTCAATCATAATGGTCCTCACTGTGTCAAAAGTTTTCTGGTGTTAAGCATTCATGTCTACCATCTTTTGTTTTCATTCCTTATCCGGTTCATATGCTGATTATTCTTCTGAAACTTCGCCACCCTCCTGAGTTATGAACATGCTTTCAAGCTCCATGGCACCTTACTTCTTATCATACTCTGGATATTTCCAACTTTAGTGTCTTTATTAATCACCAAAAAAAGTCGTGCTCAAGTTTAAATTCCAGCCGAGACAAAAAACCACTAGGTGAATTTTCCCATCAACTCAAGTCTTGGTAGTCAGAGTTATCCGATACCTATGCTGTTAGGAGGTAGCAAGTGCCAAGTGGAATAGTCTAGGTGCATGCAAGCTCGCCCGGACACTACCGTCATAAAAAATTTAAGTTAATATTTCAGCCTCTAAATTAAGTCCTAGTCTCTTTATAGTAGAACAGAACTTTCTGATGGAAAGAGGAGTTTCTTGGTGAAAAAGCAATTCTTGTTTTTGACTAGATGTATGGTTCTGGTTCTATTATCCTTGCAGAATATTCCTTGAATTGATCACTTCAGCATAAGTTCTGCTGGTAATTATTATGTCCTTGTATTTGGATTTCAGCTCTGCTGATATATGGAGCGTAGGATGTACCGTAATAGAGATGACTACTGGCAAGCCACCCTGGAGCCAACAGTATCAAGAGGTATACACTTCATGCAGGTCTTGTTTAATTCTTTTTATATTCCTTTTGGCATTTATGAACTGGTTACTATCTGCGGGCCCACTCATGCTTTGCACTGATGCTGTGTTTGTTTTAGGTTGCTGCGCTCTTCTATATTGGGACAACAAAAGCTCATCCTCCGATCCCTGAACATCTGTCTGTTGAAGCAAAAGACTTTCTGCTGAAATGCTTACAAAAGTATGTAGTCATTGCTGTATCTGACCTTAATTGAAGTCCAATAATAGCACAATAAATATTGATGCCAAAACCATTTAGTTCACACTTCACAGCACCATGCGCTTTGATCTTCGTAGTAGACATAGACATGACTGCATATAGAGATGATATTCAATTGGAGAGAATATAGTTTTGTATGATTTCCTTCTTTGCCAAGTCTCTGATGTTTGATTGACTCTTTCTGGATTCATAGTGTAACCAGTAGATATAGTGCTGATTTCTTGGCATCCTTGGTTTGGTATTTTATCTGTTATAGTTATCCCTACTAACACCATTAATGACACTAAGATATGCCACGCAGGGAACCAGAGTTAAGACTATCAGCTAGTGAGTTGTTACAGGTGATTTGATTTGACCTATGACAATCTGTTATCGTTTTGTCTCTCTTGTACAATGTAATAATATGTTAATTCTTGGCTTCACATGTAGCATCCATTTGTCACTGGTGAAGCACAACTATCTCCTCCTGATGGTTCTAGTTCCATGATGGTCAGTGTATCTACATCAGTTGGCAATATAGTTAATATTACTCAAGCACTTACTTTCTAAAATTCATTTACTGATAGGGCAAATCTCAAGCTCATTCTGATTCAAATGGGCATAATGGAAAAGGCGTGTAAGTGCTCTAAAGGTTTTATTCTAGCATCGATGATAGCATTTGCATCAAATAATCCCAAAGTCCTAATAAGAATCAAAGCTACGATTTCACTACCTAAATGCTAATGTCAACAGACAGAGAAATTTTGAAATCCTTTGATTTGTAATATAACAACTACGCCTCAATCCAAGCAAGTTGGGGTTGGCTATATTAATCCTCATTGTCCATGTTACTCCATTTAAGCTCATCTCAGTCCAGTATTATATAAAATATTAAAAATAAAAAGTACTCAACTGAAGTTCTTTATATTTTCTACCGGCATGTATCTCTTGCAGGACTAAAAGACTCCTAAAAATATTGGCCCTAAAGTAACTTACTAGCATGACTAATACTTAATCCCAACTAATTGTTAATACAGATCTTTTTCTTTTGTTCTGCTATATTCGTTTGGTATTTAGGATATGAAATGATAAATAAATCAATAACATATGCATTGCATTGAAGAGTGCGACAAAGTAAGCCTCTAGAGTTTGACCTTGAAATTAAAAACCTGTGTTTATGTACTTGTGAAATAGCTTTTGGTTGCATTTCCAATGGACAATATGGATTATACATGTCTTTGTACATTATATGGACTATTCAGTAACTATGTCTAATACTTTGTTGATTGAATGACGATCAGTGCTGGTTCAACAGACATCTGCAACTTGGGTACCTTGAATATCTCAACAGAAAATGCATGTACCTTGTCGGAGACCGGACATAAGTGGAGAGGAAACAGTAGTGATGATGATATGTGTCAGATTGATGATACTGATAATGTTTTCTTGGGTGGAGGAACAAAGTTAAGCACTGCTAAGACGGTGGATGACATCAATAAGGTATTAAGCGTCTCTGCTTGCTGCTTTTGTTGCTAAAGTATATATATTACACTGGAGTTGACTGGAATTGATTTCCTCTATATCGCCATGTCAAGTAGAGTTTCAATCCCATCTCTGAGCCCTCTGATGATTGGAACTGTGATTATGACATGACTCCTCAATCACAACAAGGGAATGCAAATATAGTTAGCAATCAGGAAGGTGGCATGGGTGATGGGATTTCAGTCTTGCCTAACAACAATTCTGCAGTTTTTTGTGGTCCTTCCATATCAGAAGATGAGGATGAGCTTACTGAGTCTAAAATCAGAGCCTTCCTGGATGAAAAGGTTCCCACTTCTCGTGTTGCTTGACATTGCTCTATGCAGAAGTTATTCTTACATATTTCTATCTTTGCATTTAAAGTGTATCCTTTTATTTCTGTATAGGCTCTTGAATTGAAGAAACTGCAGACACCTCTGTATGAAGAGTACTACAACAACAGTTTGAATCCTTCATACTCTCCACAGTTGGCTGAGACTGCAATCGATGAAACCACTCCAAAATACTTGAAATTACCCCCGAAAAGTAGGTCACCAAGTAGGGGTCCTATTGGAAGCCCGTCTACAGGAGTTGATATCATGAATAGTGCAAGCCCTGGGAGCAGCAACAGGCGAACATCATGCATTGGCAGTGGAAGCAACCAAGACTATGATGACAGTTCACCGCAATCTAATGAGCAGAGGCAATCAAATAGTCCAATGTAAGTTTGTTGATCAACTTTCTTTTGTCTTGATTTTCTTTTTGGTTTCTGTAATTTGAAGATATATTACTCTGTTTGTAGTGCAAGTTTTAGTGAGATTCAGAGGAAGTGGAAGGAAGAGCTTGACCAAGAGCTTGAAAGAAAGCGAGGTAGATCTTTGCTTCTCCATATGATTTTCTGATCAATGCTCTTCCCTCACTTTGCTCCTGTGCATGAACTCATGCATGGTTCTTCTGTATTGCCAATTCTGTATATATAGGTTCCTCTTTTGCTGATGTAGATTAATAGTATAATGTTTTCTTACTTTCAAGCAGGATAAAAACTTGATCCGTCACGCCTCAAAACGAAACCAAGTTTCCTCTCCAATCCATTTCCACCATTTGTCCTTTTCCATGATGATATTAGTTGATCTTAATAAAAGAAGTGAGGATCCATATTGCCCACCCCAACTTGTTTGGGACTGAGGCGTAGTTGTAGTTGTAGTCTATTACTTCTGTAAATAGTTTTAAGGACAGTTAAGTAACTTAAACAAAGAATTGCTCAGCATTTTTTTGCCAAATACATTAACTGTAGTATTAGTTTTAACACTTCTATCCAAACTTGTAATTGCTCATTTATAAAATCTTCTTCCGCGCTGCTTTTGAACACCTAATACTTCTCAGTCACTTTTAATCAGCGAACCCAAGCAGACTCTTTGTTGCTGTAAATTATTATCTATCTATTAGATAGTCTCATGAAACCCACAATTCTTGTAATTTTTTTCCCTGTAGAAAGATCGCTATATTTGGAAGTTCTAATCGCCCTTAGAAATTATGCAACAGATGTTCTATTTAAAAGTTAAAACATCGCTAGTTAAGTTGTTTAAATATTTTTGGCAGTTCGATGTTCATCACTTCATTCCCTTAGGGCTGTTATCCAGTTACACTGAGAACCTGAAATCATGCTTTTAAACCCATCCTAGGAGTCATAAATATTGTCTCCTGCCTGACCCTTTGTTCTGCAGTGCAAAGAAGCTGGTTTATTGCTGAATATAAGAATATCTTGTGAAGCCTGGTGCCTGAGGGACCTGTAATCCTGTATTTTTTAACATTTTCTCAAACTTTATACTTGTAGAGAGTGCAGATTTTCTTAGAGAAGTTGCAGACATTATCCCAAAGTTATAAGAACTGATCCTAGCTAAAAGTGCTTAGAAATCATGAAACTGGAGTCCCCAACCCTCTTAGTTCTGCAGAATTTTCTGCAAGAAGCATGGGGACTTTTAACGAAACCAATTCTGGTAGTTTCTTGATACCAACCTTGTGTAAACACTGTCAATTCCTAGTTATTAATGGTCAAACGTGGGAGTGTCTTTGTCCCTACGAATGGTGCTGCTGCATCAGACTAGAACACTTGCAGATTATGTCATCTTTGAATGGCTGCTGTTATTTAATAAGGCGTTGGGTTTAGTTCCAGAGCTAAATGCTAACTAGTTTATTCCCAAAGTGAGCTTGCTTAATCTTTAGCTAAACTGTTCTTTTGTTAAAGTGGAATTACAGTTGAATCTAATACAACTTTTTGGAGAGAAATTTTTGGAGCCACTTTCCTGGTTCTGAATGGTAGAAGATCCTAACTACAAACTGGGTGCATTGGTTGCAGAAATGATGCGTCAGGCAGGTGTGGGGGGAAAAACATCTTCTCCCAAGGATCGAGCTTTGAATCGACAGAGAGAGCGTTCAAGGTTTGCATCTCCAGGAAAATGACTGTATCTTTCTGTATCCGCATTCATAGATCAAGAGGTTTTTCCCCCCTTCTATGAACCTCTTTACTGTATATGTTACCACACTTGGGGAAAAAGATGTGCAAAAAATCTAGTCACAGGATTGATCCTTGTGCTGTGGTTTGCTTCTACCTCACAAGCCAGCAACAAAATGATATGTTACCACTCAGGGATTAATCCTACTTCCAAATTTTTCCTTATATTTTTCTTTCTCCTTTTCAAGGAAAGAGGAGCAGAGTTTATTGTATGTTCTTGAGTTGTAAAATTCCTTCATGTAGGGCAATCAGGATAGGTATGGCAGATTGTAGCCACCAAAATGTCCTGTTCCACTTTCCTGTTAGGATATGTTTCCTGTCATATTGAAGTTCATATGTAATTTGCTTGAAACTTATGGTTGTTCCGAGTGCATTTATCTGATCTTTTCTTTTGAAATGTAAAGTTTTATTGATCCAGCACTGAGGTCTTATATATGTCGAGACTCGAGAGCAAAAGACAAATTATCCCTAATCTAGCCTGGTATGGATTCTCTGTGCTCTTAATATTGATTCTGCATCATGCACTGGTTCTTTACACCGAAATGTATACTAAAGTATACAATTCCTTGTGATCATTATGTTTGAATTATTTGATATTTAATATTTTAGGTGTGCTAGCGTGTCCGTATTGATCCCTAGGTTAAAGTACACGTGCTTAATACCAAAAATTAGAACTGGCCTGAACCTTGATTGATTAAATTGGACTCAATTGCTACTCGTGCTAGTCATAATTTTCCGTTTCCCTCCTATTATCTGAAGTGAAAAATAGTTGAACCACTTTTTAAGAAAGAATGGCGCACGATGTAATATGTTTTTGTTTCATTATCCAGAACTAAAAGTACGTTTTTTAGCAATTACAAAAGTAAAATTCCCCAATCTCGTCCAATTTTATCCTTGACATAGAAGTGGTAAGTTTGACATTTACTATTTAATGATAATAGATCGAGGGAAAAATAATACAAGAAGCAACAAAGAAATTCTTTCGAAGAGAAGCAAAAAGGAAATAGGAGTAATATTTAATCAAATGTCGGAATCGGAAAGTCTTCTTGGGTCCTTCACTTGGATTTTCCAATGACCATCAGAAAAATTAGCAACCTTAGCCTTCTGTCTCTCCAATCTTATCCTTGTATCCATCTCTGGAGTCAAATCACAAAACTTCTGAAGCTCCTTAGGCATAAAGTCATATACTTGCCACCATTTTGCATGAATTCGATCATTTGGAAAATCCCTATATTCCAAGACATCCCAATTGCAGTCATAATCTTTGTAACACATCCATGGCTTCAAACCTAAGTAATGCATTGCATATGCATCCTCAGGATATTCATATTTCCTACCTTCATCTGTCTGGAAATTTTTGAGATAATTCAGTTTAGCTGGCCACCTATGCCACCAAGAAAAAACTTCATTCAAAAACCCTTGATCACCTCCATTGTATGAAACAATAGTGAGAGTTTTTTCCATTAGGGTTTTGAAAGTACACTCCGATGGCTCGATTATCATGATCCCTGAGTTGAACACATGTCTACAGTTTCCAGCTGCTGATAACTGAGGAAACATGAAGAAAGGATCAAGATTCTTGAAGAAAAGAAAGTCTGCGTCTACGAATACGAGTTTATCATATTCTACTAGCTGCCATATTCGGAGCTTGCTGTAGTTCCATTCGTTGTACGTTCCTCTTTTTGCATGAGGGTTTCTTATTCTTTCTATGACTTTGATCTTCCATCCTGCTAGTTTGAGAGCATTGAGGCTTTCGTGTGATATGGAGTTATCAACGAGGAGAATGAGGTCTTTTGTGGAGTTGGATAAGATGATGCTTTGTCCTAGAGCTATTGCTCCACAAACATAAGACTCTGAGGAGTGAAGAACAGTCACGTAAGCCTCTCTTGGCTTTTTGTTGCTCCCCGACGAAGTATATTTTCTCCATTCTTCCTGACCTAGAACAGTCACGTAATGAGTGAGGTGAATTCCTTGAAACGTACTACATAGCAAGGGGAAAAAGTAAATGATATACTTATTTGTCCCAAAATGTGTCTTAATATGAATAAGTGTGAAGCTTTCGAAAGTAACATTAGACTTTTAAATTTTGTGATTTAAGACTTTTATAACATACACCAAAAACGTCTTTTGAATTTTCTGATCTTAAATATATTATGGCACTTCTATAAGGGGTTGGTAAAAAAGAATCGCCAATTAGAAAAAGTGGCATTCTTTTTCATATCCTTTCAAGGAGAAAAAAAGGAATTTTTTTCTATACTCTTCATATCCTATCAATATATGTTGAACTTTGACAAGTACAGGAGACCTTATTTCTTTTAACTACTCAGATTTGAAGAAGGTGACACGTTAGTTCCATTTTTGACACTTTCTTTCTCGATCTGTTTCTTTTCTGATATGGTACACTATTGGATTACACTCACACAGGGGATGGGGGATGTACTAAATATTATTACTAGGATAAAACTGAATTAAATTTAGTGATTTCATTTAGTCCTTTTAGTAAGTTGCTTACCGTCATAACGTCATTGATTCATTTCCATAATATCTTATTTTAGATTCTAAGCACATTGCGGTATAAACGTACTTTAGTTGAGAATTCATTCCTCGCCAAACTATAAAACAAATGCAAACGAAAAAAAAGAAAGTGAACCTTAAAATATCTTGATCACTTACAGATGCTAATTAAACAAGTGAAATTTATCGAATTAATTATTTGGTGGAATGTTGAAAAAATTCCTAGCACTTAAAGATTTAAGGTTAGCTTTAGTTGGCTCCCCCATCTATGGATGTTGATACTCTATAAAGTGATATGTATGTCAATGCCATATAATATACAGGAAATAATTATATGTCTACCTAAGAATTTTAGCTACAAGATGTATGTCGAAGATCGAAACTGATCCCTTGCTGCATTGTAAAGGCAACATGAAAAAAATTCCAAATTGCTCCTTCTAATATTGCCTTCTAAATGAAGGATTAATGAAAGAAACATTCATTTTCTATATCTAGGAACTTTTTTCTATCAGGATTGCTGGTGCATTTATATACTGCTTATTAAAGAAGCCAACATATTTCCAAGCAACGCATGTGGTCAATTGTTTCAGAATATTACCGTACCATCTATATACATAAACATTCAAAGTAGAAAAATGATATGCTTCAAACAAGGAAATGCACCATAATATAAAAGATCAGTTTCCTGCATATTATTTCCACTTTCCGGTGATCTTGAATTTGTTACATTTGCTCCTAATTAATTTATCCAAAAATAGAAGTTATAGCCTGCCGGATTCACTATTTACTTTTTCTATATGATATACATTCTATCCCATATACACTGGTTATACATGATTATACACATATTATACCTGGATTATACTTATATTATATATTTTTCAGCTATTTTTAGTTCAAGGGGTTGGGTTAACGGTTATTTAGGTTAAATCTTCTAACATTAATAATCAATCTTGATAATTTTCAAGATATTGAACTTTTGGACATACCTGAGGCTGATTCAGCAAATGGACTGGCAAGTTGGCAAGTTCCAACTGGCAGGAGAACTTTCTGCTTCAGTCTTCTCAAATCTGGCTTGTAAATCCATGCATTTCCTTCATACCATATTTGATCATCACACCTGAAAAATTCAAGCATAGGACTACAAGGTCCTACGAAAACAACGTACATTTCACGAGAAATATCGCGAAAACCCCATCCATTTTTTACTAAAAGATTAGCCACGACTAGGTTTACTTGTAACCTAAACACATTGGTTGCATTTGCACAAGGAACCCTAGCTAAAACCACGTCCAAATCTGCATAATCGTCGAGCTCTGGCATAGGAATTTCAGGACATTGTGATGATTTCTGAGGTATATTTTCATCGATCCATTCTGGAAATAAGTCCTTCCACGTAACACTTTGATTTACACGACGAAAATGAACGTTGACTAGTTCTGCTTCGTCGTGTAGATCTTTGACTTCAACGTTGGTTCCATGCACGTTGACTAGTCCGATTTTGAACTTTGTATTCTTGGTTTCATTTTCGAGATATTTGTACCAGTTAGGCTTTGTGACATGCCTAGGGAAGATTTCTGTTGGTTGTTTCTGATTGTGTAAGGTGTGGATTATGGTTTCATGGCGTTTAGGGCTGTGTGATATACTTAGGTAAACGAAGATTATGAAAAAAGAGATTATTGAAAGGGTTAAAAGCTTTGGTTTTGAATGGGAGGACTTGGAACCCATTTTTCAAGTTTTGATTCATTTGAATATGTGAAGTGTATTTGTAATTGAAATTTATGCCTAAATAAGGAAATTAATTTAAAGGAAAGAAAAGTTATTTGCATTCATGAAAATTAAAGTAAAATGCAGTGAACTTTCAATTGCTTGCCTTAAAAAATATCCAAACCATACAAGAGTGTGTTAGACCATGTCATCAACTGCCTGTGATCAAAATGTTTTGAAGTTTTTTCCACACTAATTAATTCTAATTGTAATGTTATCACATGTGATGTGATGTATACTTCAACTTTGAATCTGGTTTCCATATTGATCTTATAGCGTCATAGCGAAGAACAGAAAAAGAATTTGGAGGCGTGCTAATGAATATATCCCATTTCATGGATCATTAGTTGGTAGATCTTTTTAAAGTGAGATGAGTTGGGTGTTGAAGTAACATAATTGAATTAAATATGCCCAAATTGACACATAATTAAAAATATTTTTTTTGTTTGATATGTTAGATATTTGGTAATTAAACAAATTAAAACAAAACAAACAAGAAATAAAAATAAAAATAAAAATTTGGTTACAATTGAGCGAGTTGACTTTGACTCATTATTTAGCACATTTTGATATGCCAGTTTATTAATTTAGACCATTTTGATATGCAAATTCAGTTCAAATTGTCCATTTTACATGGAGACCACAAAATCCATTTCTCACCGTCAAATAATTATAAGGCCAGATGTGCTTTGACCTTAAATAAATTCAGTATACATCCAAGAGATAAAGAAGTAACATAAACTGCTATCACTTTGGATAACAACAAATGGCGCCTTATTTTGTGATGATGCATATTGAGTATTTATAATATCTTGAATCATCGAAGGAGCAATAGCTCCAACAAAAGAGATCAAAGGGGAAGGGAATATTAAAAACAAAAAGATCTCAGCTTTTAACAACAAAAATAATTAGGTGAAATATATAGATGGCCCATCCAAGTTGTCCACAACGGTCATTTGAACATCTTAATTGAACCCTTTACCATTTAGACACTTCAAGTGTGCATTAAGCAGATCGAATAAATACTCGAGTGCAACAAATCATATACGTGAGTTACACTCGCTAATGACGTGTCAAATGAGCCAATGTCTAATTTTGCTTCTGTAATATCTTGTCAGAACTATTTTTTGAAAATTTACAACAAAAACGGTTTTTGTTGCTGAAGATGTTCAGGTGGTGTTGTCATCGGCAGATAGTGTTGAAACTAGGTGGCGAATAGTGATTATGGATGATTGAATGAGAAGTTGAGGCGGTGAAAATGACAGAATAAGTTAAGATGATTTGCAGATGGGTTTGTTTGGGCAGAAGGCAGGATGATTTGGAGAAGAAAGGGTTAGGAAAAGTGGGCTCCACCAGTTAAATTAAAAAAAGAAAAGAAAAAAATATATTTTTGAAAGGTTTCACTTGCTGCAAGGCGAGTGTACTACACATATTTTGCCATGTCACTTTGAAGGGTTTAAGTGATACACTGAAAAATAACTTGAGGTGTCTACTTGATAAATAGATCGGTTGAGGTATTCAAATGACCGTTGTGGACAACTTGGAGGGGTCATTTATGTATTTCGCCAAATAATTATTTTGAGTATTTCATTTCAATAGAAAATGTATAAGTTGAGTTTTTTCTGCTAATAAAACCGCTCTAAATTAATGATGTGGAGTTAGAAACCACTACTACAAGTTTTTTTATACCAAATATAAAAGTCAATTGCCAGTGTACTTCCGGCTAGAAATAAAAAGAAAAAAAAAATATATAGCTAGGCTGAATACATAAGAGGCCTTTTAAATTTGTTAATTTTTCGTTTAGACACTTAAACTAAGGACGTGTGCGGATCCACGTAGAAAATTATGGAGCTCAAGCACCCATTGCCCATGGTGTTGAAATATAATATTATAGACAATTTCGCATGAAATGGATATATATTTATGTGAGCATACATTACTCAAATAGATAGATAGATGCTAATGGTTAATGAAATCTAAGTATGCGCTCTGTCCGATCCGGAATTCGATTCTTATGTAGTACGCTTTTGACTTTCTTTTTTGTCTCCCTTTTACACGGCTTTCCCTTTTGTTCTTAACTTCGCCGTTTTTTCTTTCTTCAATTTATTTAATTCATCGTGGCACAAAAAATTATTTAATTTACCATCACAAAATTTGACAGCCTATATTGTGGTTTGAAATACTGACAATAATGATACCATTAAAGAAAATATGGATATCATTTATAGTTTTAGTCATTCAATATGTTTTATCCGTATTAAATATGAGTGGTTCGAAAGTTTTATCTGTGTTGTCTAAAACATATTTAATCCGTCCATATCAATCTGACTCCTCCAATCATTTGCTAGTACTAATTAATAGTGAGCACCCAGTAACTTAAAAAGTTGGATCAGCCACTGACTAAGGAGGTAACCTATTGAACACTTGATGTATATTCATTAAGCTAATTGAAAGAGAGAATTCAATAGAAATTTTGGAACCAAATGGAGATCCTATCATGCTAGAAATATAACATATTGCAAAACAATCAAAGGGAAATTGTTAGTATACATGATTTGAACCTCTTGTTAGACTAATTACAAATAATAAATCAATAGGAAAATCTTCTTGGATCTTTCACTTGAATCCTCCAATGCCCATTTGAAAATTTAGCTTTCTTGGCTCTTCCCCTCCACTTAATTATCCTTGCATTCATTTCTGGGGTCAATGCACAATATTGCCTAAGCTCAACAGGCATTTTCTTGTACACTTTCCACCACCTCTCATGTGCTGAATCACTCGCAAAAATTTGAGATTCCTTCTTGTCCCAATTACAATCATAGTCTTCGTAACACATCCATGGCTTTAATCCCAAATAATGTACAGTATACGAATCATCGCGAAGGTCGTGATGACTCGAATTCCCAAAAATCTTGAGAGTATTTAATTTACTAGGCCATCTATGCCACCACACAAACATTTCATTTAAAAATCCTTGATCACCCCCATTATATGAACCTACTTCAAACCTTTTGTTCATTAAATTTTGGAACTTGCATTTTGATGGTTCTATGATCATAACACCAGAATTGAAAATGTAACCATCATTTTCAGCAGCTGATAGTTCTGGATACGAGAAAAATTGATCGATGTTCCTAAAAACTAAGAAATCTGCATCGATGAATATGACTTTATCGTATTCATTAAGTTGCCATATTCTGAGCTTGCTATAATTCCATTCATTATATGCATTTTTCTCAGCATGTGGACTTTTTATTCTTTTGATTTTCTTGATTTTCCAGCCTGCTGATCTAAGTCCAAGAAGGGATTTGGGAGAAATTGAGTCATCTGCTAATAGGACAAGGTCTTTAGTAGAGTTGGTTTGAATAATGCTTTGTGCCAAAGCTATTGCTCCACAAACATAGGCTTCTGAGGAATGGAGAACTGTTACATAAGCCTCTCTTGGCTTGTAAATTGTTTTGTCAAAACCTGATGCCGCATACTTACTCCAAATTTCTTGCCCTGCACATTATTTCGATTTGTAAAATTTCTATGATAATAATTAATTGATAATTATATAACTTAAATGTTTTCGACAAGTGGAAGTATTTGAATTAGCGTAGTATGTGCCATCCTAAACATGACAAAAGTTCTCTCTCTGTTTTTTTGGTTCTATGCACAGTAAGTTGAATATTTTTTTAAAAAAATCTAGTAATACTTGTGAAACTAACTGAATATATTTGTTGGAGATACTAAGGTTTGACATAATTTAGGAGAACGTCTCTTCTATTGGCAGGTCCCACTATCAACTACTTTCTCCTGTCTCATATGTGATTACTTAAAATAGTTATCTCAAATTATTTGTTATTAGAGAAGTTCAAGATAAAAATTAAATTATTTTTTTCCTTAATAATAATTATTCTTGAAAATGGAGATAACACATAAATAGAATACATATTCAATGAAAAGAGATTTTATCTTAAGACATAAATAAGTGTAGAATAGTTTAATCCATTTCCCAATTGATATTTCTTAAGGAGCGTACAAAAGAGAGACACGAGATATAATTTGACATAGAGGGAGTACAATACAATTGAACAATACGAATTATGTAAAGACCATAGGTGGCAACGCTTATTCCAAGTAAGGCTTGTGTATTAGGCCCTCAAATTTTGGGGCCCTTAGAAATAATAGGCTTATTGATATTTTTAAAAAAATATTTAGTACTTTTTGTACAAAAGCAGACTGTTTCTATGTTTCTATTACAGTTGCCTCAAAGTAAAGAATTTTTCAAGATTATAATTGATAAAATCTTACCTAAGATTAAAAATGTCTCAAGATAGATTAAATAAGTTGTCTGTAGGAATTATTAAAGAAAATTGATTATAAAAATAATTATTATCAACTTTGCAATTTGAATAAATAAAAAAATAGACTTCAAATAAAAATAAAGTATATCGTAACTTTCTTTTAAAAATTTAGGTCTCACGTCGGGAGGTTTTGGCTTTAATTTAGTACGTAACGTGTAGGTTAAGAATTTGAAATAGAAGCTTCTCAAATAGCATTTAGATACAAATATTTCTTTTCTTGTTGGGTATAACCATCTTTTCTTTTCTTGGTTAGTAATTGGGTTTTCAAAAATGTGTCAAGTAAGAAAAGGCGTTGGTAGGTACATTTAATTTCAAACTTATGTAAATGGTTTTTCTAACAAAATTTTCTTGTTGTATCATGTAGGCAAAGTTTGATTGCGGCATTTTTCTCATATTCCCTTTTTTACTTTTTGTAAACGAAATTATGAAGTAAGAACGGGGAGAAATTCAAAACTAGCCACCTTTACAACTGGTCGTTCAAAAATAGCCTAGTTTCAAAAGTAATAAAAATTTAGGCACTTTTCATGTAAAGATAAATATGAGCGAAAATACTATTCAAAACCCGAAAAATACGCCAGTATATTATGCTGGAGAGCATATTATACTGGAGTTCCATATGATGGAGTTCCAGCATAAGTATACTATAACTCCAGTATAATATACTGGAGTTCCAGCAAGTATATCGGTCCAGAATTATATTTTGGAGTTTGGAGAACCGGTGCTCAGTCTCCAGTATATTATACTGGAGCCAGCAAAGTATACCGGTGCAGCATAATATGCTGGAGTTTATACACAGGTACACCGAAATCTAATATATTATGATAGATCGGTCTCTGTTATAGCAAAATAATGATTATTTTTCATTGACTTAATAAACGCCGACTATTTTGAATTACCCGGTCGGAAACTACTTTCCGCGAGAATTACACCCAACAAAGAACAAAATGAAGTTGGAATCCCAAAAAATTAAAAGAAGAAAAAAAGTTTACCTTGTTCTGGAAATGGACGAGCAAGTTGACAACTACCAACAGGCATAAGAACTTTTTGCTTCAGCCTTTTCAGCTCAGGCTTATAAACCCACGAATTCTCTTCATGCAACAACACGTCTTCACATCGGAAAATCTCCCACATCGGCCCACAATCGCCGATAAACACCGCATACAGCGGTCGTTTATTATTATTCCGGCTGCCACCGCTGATCCTTACCAACAAATTAGCCACCACCAAGTTAACTTGAAGCCTAAAAACATCCCTAGAACCAACCCTTCTTTTACATGGAACCTTTGCAACCACCACATCCAGTTGCTCGTACTCCTCGAAAACCGGCATTGGGATTTCTGGGCACGTAGGCTTAGTCGAAACCTCGTCTTCATCAATCCATTCTTGGAACAAGTCTTTCCACTTTATTTTATCCGAAACTCTAGGAAATTTCACGTCGAATGTCTCCATATATTCTGCCCCATGCAATCCAACGTAGTCGAAAAACGAGACATCGTTAAAGTTGATGAGGCCGATTTTAAGAGTTTTGTCCTTGATTTCGTCTTGCAAAAGTCGAAACCATTGAGGTTGTCTAGTGACATATTGCATGGGCAAATTATTTTGTCTAAATAAAGTTGTTGGTTTTTCTAGGATGGAGATTGGAAGTTCACGATGTTTTGGTCTTAGTCTGCAAGTTAGAGTTAGGTAGAGGAGGAAAAGGGAGAGAAATATGAGAGAAAATGTGAAGGATTTTGGCTTAGACGATGCCATTGTCTTTTGCAGGTTACCACGTCTTTGTGTTTTGTTGCTTTGTTATATATATATACACACACACTAAGTTTCTACTAAATTTATATTACTTCAAATGGTTAGTTTTTTAAAGAAAAAATTTTGGAGAGAAAAATTCAAGACAATCGAAAGAGTTTACATTTGGTGGGCAGTGCAGGGACGCACGTTCAGATAATCACATTCTGTACAGACTTAATTAATGGATTAGTCAAACATGATGCTATTTAGTTCATCATTGTTTGGGACCCGTAAATGGACATTTATCCTTGTCAAGGCCGGACAAGTATTATATGGAAATTTGTTTTATGCTTTTGGTGTAGAGTTTATTTATTTATTTTTATTTGGTTGTTGGTATTTATTAGGCGGGAAAAAGTTTATTGGTGTTTCCTAATTTTGTAGGAAGTTACTCTCACAGTTAATAGTGGATTTCTCAAATCTAAATGTTGTGATATTTGTTTTCCTTTCCGCAATTTGGTTTATGGGCTCATTATCCTCATGGATTACTTGTTTTAAAATTAAGATTCACAAATTGAGCAGAACAATATATAGGGTAAAATCAGTTCATATTAAATACTCGCATAATAGAGCAACATGTGGAATTAGAGACAGACGGAAAGTGAGACGGGTGGAAACTAAGACCGAGGGCAACAATGTCGGTTAGCACCAGAGAGCCCCCGAAAAAGGAATATTGCTAATGAGGACATGCCTACCACCCGATAGTATTCAATGAAGAATATTCTGCAATATTAAATACAGAGTCTGTTATAGAGAATTATAGTATTCATAGCATGTCGTTACACATACTTCAATGGTTCCTACAATTATCATTTAAGAATGGCTTGATCCAAAGACCTTATTCCCTATGTGCAACTATAAATAGTGACTTCAACAGACATTGTAAGGGCACATATTTTCTGACAAACTTATGCTACACATTATTCTAAGCTCAATAACACTTTATTTCTTGTGGTATTATTATTCTTGCATCAATATCTCGATTCCAACGCTAAGTCTCGTATTTTTATTTAATTTATTTATCATTTTGGGATCAAATCAATTCAGTTGTCTAAATTCAACTGTACCATTTTATGGGTAAACAGTTTAGCGTCCACCGCGGGGCTTAGACAGTTGCGTAATTGGGTAGATCCTTGCATTTATTGCTAACCTATTTAATTCTTTATTTCTTACGAAAGATCATAAAAAAATAGCAGATAACATTGTCAACATCACGCACAATATTGAGGCCCAAGGAAATCAGCCTCAACACGAAGATTTCATGAGCGATACCCGCAACGGGAAGGGAGTAGCCACGCCGGTCCATGGCAGACAATATCCACAACACATTCGAGAGGCAACTCCTAATGATGCTGAAGACGAGCACGTTGTGAAAACGGTAAGAATATTTAAGGAGCAACAAATGGCTATTATGGTCCATCTCTCACGACAAGATCAAGTCACGACAAAGTTGAAACAAGCATTGTTAGGTGCTTCCAACAATGCGAATGGATGAGGTCCAGTTCCTCACAGTTCTCCCGCAAACCAAACACCACAGAGGATTGATAACAACACTTCGAAGGGTGAGGTCGGCTTCGATAGAGTCGAGGGGAACAACAGCGGACTCAGTAACAATAATGAGAATGATCCCTTTAAAATCAAAATCACGCGATTAATGAGGAAAATAAACGCTCGAATGGATCAAATACCGGACGCACTGTCAGTGTTGAAAGGACCAGACTCAAAGAATACAAAGTTCTCGTTCAAACCAAGCGCGACACCGCAACTGATCCCAAAGCGCTTCAAAATGCCAAACATGCTAAAATATAATGGGACTTCGGATCCTCAGGAGAACATCACCACCTATACAATGGTGGTGAAAGGAAACGACTTAGATCTGCACAACATTGAATCAGACTTGTTGAAGAAGTTCAGGAGACCCTTACGAAAGAGGCCCTAACACAGTATTCACGTTTATCCGAGCACTCAATAGATTCCTTCAAGATGCTCGTGGATTATTTTATCAATGCTTATGCCGAGGCCAGGAAGGTATAGGCTCGAAAGGCTGACATATTCAAAATTGCGCAAGGAGAGTCCGAATAGCAGCGAGAGTTGTGACCAAATTGTAGAAGGAAATGATGCTGCTACCAGCCGTGGCGGACAAATGGGTAGCTGAGGCATTTACTAAAGGGCTAAATTCGAAGAGTTCTAACACATACCAAAAAATAAAAGAATGTCTTATTGATTCCAGGTGACAACATGGGCAGACGTCCATAACTGCTATGAATCGAAAATCAGAATAGAAGATCTCCAGCACGGTTATTCAGCATCAACCAAGGGTCGGGACAGCGAGAAGAATAAAGAAAAGTTGAAGGATAATTTTGACGTAGACAGACTGACGGTCTTATAGAGGTCGATTTTTGCCCTATTAAAGGGCTGATGAACACTACATGGGTTTCCAGTTCGCGGATAGGTTCGCTACCAATAGGAGAGAAAATCGCGACTGAAATAACATATTGTTGTAAGATAAAGAGGTATCGGGCTCTCGGGACCCCACCTACCTAGGCTGCCCGAATACAAGTCCAATGTTAGCATGGTGGGACTGGTATCGACAATGAGAAACATTAAGGAAGCATGATTCCCAAGGCCGATGAGATCTGATCCCAGTCAGAGGGATCCTAATCTATGATGCAAGTATCATGGGACAAACAGTCACCGGCCTTGGGACCGCCGGCATTTGCACGAAGAGGTGGCGACATTGCTAAAAAATGGCCATCTTAGAGAATTCTTAAGCAGCCAGGCTAAACAACTACAGCCATAAGCGGGATAACGTGGAACCCTCAAAAGTAGGAGAAGATCATCCTCGTTTAACAATCAACATGATTTTTGAAGGAAATGAGATTAATGGCAAAACCTTTTTGGCAGAGTTAAAGAGAAAGGTATCGGTGACCCATAGAAAGAGACTCTAAGATATCGCCGAGGACGATTTCACCTTCACGGAGGAGGATGTAGATGGACTCCTACTATCGCACAATGATGCCCAGGTAATTTTTCTTAATGTTTTATATTTTAAAACTAAATGTGTTTTGGTGGACCTGGGGAGTTCATCCAACATTATCCAATGGAGAGTGCTAAAATAATCCAAGTTGATCGGAAGTATCATTTCAACCACAAAGCTCCTCGCCGGGTTCAATTTAGCAAGCGTGATAACCCGGGGGGAGATTCTACTATACACGAATGCCAAAAAGTAGTAAAGACAGTCCATTTTAAAGTGGTAGACGACGATATGGGCTACAATATTATTCTTGGAAGATCAACTTCTGAAATTCTCAATTTCGGAGGGAATTAAGCAAATAAGAGGAGATGAACCGGCGGCAAGGAAGATGAACACGATCTCAGTTTCCAGTAGTAAAGAGAAGCATCTTGCGACATAGAAATTACATTCACTGATGCCAGCTCCCGAGCTAAACGAAGTCAACAAAGTGGAGGAGTCGTCGGACTCCTATTAGCTACCAAGATATTCCCAGGTACCAGAAAAAATGGACGCAACCAAGAACACAGTGGAAGAACTTGAGCAAGTCGCATTATTTGTGAAATTCTTGGAGAGGAAGTACCACTTGGGGACAGGATAAAACCCCGAGCTCAGGTCATGATTTATAAAATTTATTAAATTTAACGTTGAATGTTTTGCATGGTCGCAAGCGCATATGACAGGTAGTCCGCCAGAGGTGGCCGTTCATAAGTTAATCCTGGATCCTAACATCCCTCCGGTAAGGCAGAAGAAAGATTGCCGAGGTCAGAAACAAATTTGTTAAAGAAGAGGTAACTCGATTGCTTGATATCGGTTCAATCCGGGAGGTAATGTATCCTAACTGGCTAGCTAATGTAATACTAGTTCCAAAAAGAATAATAAATTTTGCACGAGCGTAGATTATAAGGATTTGAATAAGCGTGCCCAAAAGACTCATTCTCATTGCCAAATATTGATCAAGATGTGACAGCCGGGCACGAGTTAATGAGCTTCCTCGATGCCTATTCTAGGTACAACAAAATAAGAATAAACATGGAGGATCAGAAAAAAACTTCATTCATAAAGAACTTTGGAACATATTGCTATAATGTGATGCCTTTCGGGCTTAAGAACGCCAGAGCCACATATCAGAGGCCCGTGAACAAAATGTTTGAAAAACAAATATGAAAAACAATGGAAGTTTACATAGATGATACGTTGGTTAAATCTTTGAACGCATGTGATCATCTTAAACACCTCCAAGAAACATTTGACATCTTGAGAAAGCACAACATGAAGCTTAACCCCGAAAAATATGCATTCGGAGTCAGCTCCGGTATGCGCTTGGGGTTCCTAGTGTCTCAAAAGGGGATCGAAGTCAATTCTGAGAAAATTAAAACCATGGAAGACATTCCCAACCAGCTATCAAATGTGAAAGACGTTCAAAGGTTAACAGGAAGACTGTCCGCATAGAGCAGGTTCATTTCCATGTCTTCAGAAAAATGCGATCACTTCTTCTCACTTTTGAAAAAGAAGAACAATTTCAAATGGACTCCGAAATGCCAACATGCTCTGAAAGATTGAAAAGGTATTTATCGAACCCTCCATTATAATTGAAATCGGAGGAAGGCGAACAATTGTTGATTTATTTAGCGATCCGGAGGTAGTAGTAAGTGTTGTTTTTGTTCATGAAGACAAAGGTAAGCAATCTCTTGTCTATTATGTCAGTAAAATTTTAACAGGAGCAGAAACTCGCTACCCTCACCTCAAAAAACTGGCCTTAGCTCTCGTAGTTGCCGCTCGAAAGCTTAGGCTTTATTTTCAGTGCCACCCGATAGCTGTGGTGACAACCTTTCCCCTGTGGAATATCCTTCACAAACATGAAATTTTAGGTCGATTGGATTAATGGGCAGTCGAGATGAGTGAATTTGGTGTAGAGTATAAACCTAGGAGTGCGATCAAGTCACAAGTTTTTGCCAACTTTATGGCCGATTTCAGTCCTGGACTACTGTCTTTGGCCACTAAAGAAGCGGTGATGGCGTCGGTATTAACATCGGGAGTTTGGACGTTGTTCACTAACGGAGCTTCCAACATAAAAGGGTCCGGGCTTGGGGTAGTACTAGTCACGCCTTCGGGAAAAACCCTGAGGCATGCCATAAGAGTTGTTACCTTGATTAACAATGAAGCGGGGTATGAGGACTTGATTGTAGGACTCGAGCTAGCTCAAGGACTGGACTTCGAGGTCATAGAAATTAAATGTGATTCCAAACTAGTAGTAAATCAGGTCTACAAAATCTTTGACGCCAAAGAGGAACGTATGCAACAATATGTGGTGAAAGTCCGGACTCTGCTTGCATGGTTCGGGGAATGATCAATAACCCATATTCCGAGGGAGGAAAACATTGAAGCAAATGCAATGGCCAATCTGGGCTTGTCCAAGGAAATGAAGGGATCAGACTCCGGTACGGTCATGCAACTTATGCACTAGGTATTGGATGTGCACAGTTATTATAAAGTAAACGTGACCAATTGGTTTGGAACTGGAGAAATGCTATCATAGACTATCTCGAGCTCAGAAAACTGCCTGAAGATCCCAAGGCATCCTTGTTGCGTACTAAAGCAGCCCGTAACTACTTCAAGGGAGGCCAATTATATAGAAAGTCTTTCCAAGGCCCGTTGGCCTGATGTTTAGGAGCCTCCGAGGCTAACTACGTCATGAGAGAAGTTCATAAAGGAATTTGTGGGAATCACCCGGGTGCGGACTCCTTGGTATTAAATCTAATTAGGGTAGGATACTACTGGTCCCGGATAGAATAAGACGCTAAGACTTATGTTCAGAAATGTGATAAGTGTCAATGCCACATGTCGCACCTCCTTTTTCACTACTACACCTCCGGAAAAGGTATAATAAATGGAGTTATATCCAACTTGAAGTGATAATTGAAACGAGATTGTTTAATTAAAAATCAGAGTCGCCACTTGGGAGATTAATGTTGTCCCAAGTCACCGGTTTAAATTCCGAATCGAGGAAAAGAATGACTCTGTTTAACAGTCTACGAACCAGAAATCTGGATAAGGAATTCTGCTAACCTGGTATAAGGTGTTAGGCATTTCCGGGTTCTGTGGTTCTAGCACGGTCGCTCAATTGTCATATCTAGATTAGTTATCTGATTTTATTCAATTATGAACCTATGTGCAAATTTTAACTTTTTAACCGCTTTTATTTATATTTTTTTAAAGAAGATTGCAACATCGTTAAAACACGTCTCGAACCACGTCACATAAATGCACCCGCAATTTTTGACATATTTTAACCTCGTTGGGATCTGGATTTGGGTAACATAAATGTGCACCCAAGCTTAAGAAGGTAAATTTATTAAAATACGTGCCTAAAGCGACTACGCGTTTGGACTTTGCGAGGGCCATAGAGTTTTTTAAATGGCACGCCTCGGATTCTAAGGATCAGTACAAAATTAAAATGAGGGCCACGTAATTATCAAATTTTGTTTGGCGCGGCGTGCCTTAATTCCATTTTAAAGGAAATGCAAGCTATGTCTTGGAGGGACATAAATTAATTGTTGCCGAGTATGGCACCCCTATTGACTATATTGATTCGATAAGGAAACAAAACTAAGGAATTGTATTTGCTTGTCTAAAAAGTGTTCAATTTCAACTATAGAATTATGACTGAATGGGGTCCTACGTTGGTTTTGATTGCAAAATTTGGGCCTGAACTATCATGAGGCCCAACATGGAATTAAATGCCTATGTCCTATTGATGCTTGCAAGATGAAGCCTTCACTATTTCTGAAGATGGCCATGCCAGGCCAGCATCCACCTGGGCTCAAAACAAGCCCAATACCAATTGAGTGAGCCCAAATCAAATGAGAAGGAAATCAACGATTACATTTTTAAGCAAATACATGGAAGAATTATTAAAACAAAGAAAACACTGGCAATTGATTTTAATCATCTAATGTCCACAAAATTTAGGCGAACTTGTGCAAACTATCGGATTAATACAGTGATCACCTCTTACGTTTTTCAATATTTCAAACTTAAGGTTTAAACTACCAGGACAATGGCCCTTCGACACTTTGAAAAAAAAAATCAGTATTGCCGTGCTAAACTCTAAGTGAATCTCATGCTTCATGATCCACAAAAAATCTTAATTATTATAACTTGACCAAACTTACTAGAATAATACTAAACCCACATACACTGAACTAATAATGTAACCTAATATCCCCTTTAACTAATATGGATTTCGAATTAGCTATACCACTTAATAAAACAGCTATACAATCCTTCAGTGATTTTTGTGTATTCAGAGCATGACATAATTACGGGAAGGAAGGGGAATGAACTAAAGGTTAACACATGAATGTCTTCAAATTCCAATTATACATCAATTACAAACTTAATTTAAAACAAGGAGCTATAGTAAACAACATAAGTAGACCATACAACAAACCAAACCCTCAAACTTCAACATCTTTATCAGTTCAATTTTCCAGTTTTCATTCTCAATTGACATAGTTACAAGAGGTGTACCTGGAAGTCACAACAATGAAGAAGGAGAGATCAGTAGCAGCAAACAACAGGTAACAATAGCTCTAAATCAAATCCCAAGATTGATATCAGAATGAAACCCAGTAATCAACACAACCAGCAAACAACCAACTTTCAGTGAAATCAAACTCAACAACCAATGAAATAGGAGTTTAAATACTGATTGTACTATCAGGTTTTAACCAACAACCCAAATCAATCCATTTACCACACTTAATAAACACAGAAGGCCTTAGCAAATTGAAGTTTCAAAAATGAAATTAATGGAACAGTAGTAACTTTTTGGTATTTTCTGACTTTTTATATTTGAACTTGGATCAAATAGGGATTTCTACAGCTTTCTAAAGCCTTCCTATAGCAACTTTGTTTCTAGATTTTCTGGTCCCTCAAAACCTTCTCTATCTCTCTGTTCTTCCAACCTCCCAAAACACTATGTTGAACTCTATCTTTTTCCTCTCTTTTCAATGTTCCGGGTCTGCCCTGCACTCCCAGACTTCTCAATGAGTATCTATGAGTCCCTATCTTATGTATTCATCCCCCCGTTTTTATCTGAATGTCTGTCCTTTATAAACTTCAAACTTCCCTTTTATCCTTAATTTCAGACACCCTTAGTGAGTGCTTTTGTTAGTGCACTTCCCACTATTGTCTTATCTCTTAATTTTTTAATAATTCTATTTTGTAGTGCCTATTATTTTAATCTAGCTATTGTGCCCCTATTTACCTCTAGCAGACTCCTATTTTAATGACTGGAAGGTCCAAATTCCTTAAAATACCCCCTGAAACCTTTGTGAGCTATTTCAGTGAACCCAACCCCAAAACCTGGGCCAAATTGACCCAATACAGACCCTCGCCAGTCTGTATTTCCCAATTAATTACTTGGAATACCCCCCAAAGTTTCCAGCCTAACAGTTGACTCCCCCATGGATTTCCTGAAGTGTGACAACTAAAATTCTAAAGCTTCAGACAGACTGAGAGATGGAATTCTTTAGAAGAGATGCGGGAACTTGGTTAATTGAAAACAAACTGGATATCAATCAAATACACAAGCATTCACAGGACTATGTAAACCAACATTTAAACAGAAACTCCATCATAAAGACTATCGTAATTAAATTAAGCAATGATTCAAACAATTTAAACCTAAGGTAACTGACATGAAAAGTTCGAACTTGTTAATTTCAGCAATAAACGCGAACAGATTCAAGGCTTATAGGAAAAGGATATGAACATGAATTTCAACTTACGGAAAAGGGGATGAGGAGGAAGATGAGTACAAGAAACTTAAAAGGCACAAAAGAAAACCTACCAGAATCAACCATTGACTTCGTTCTAAAGAGTCTCCTATTTTCTGGTCGAAACACACCTTAATCGTATGTTTTCGACTGAAAACACACGATTATAGTCCATTTCAACCTAAATATCTTGAAGCCTCAACAACTAGTGTTTTCTTTGGATTTATGGTTCAAATTTCGATATGAAATTCGAGGGTTTTTAGGATGATTCGAAGGGAACCGATAAGAGATTTAGGATGATGGAAGCTTGGTGGTCTTTTGGTGTCGATTTGAAGGCAATTGGGTGAATTAGGGTTTGAGGCTGACTTTCGATCGAAGATTCGAAAGATTCCAGGTTGATTCGAAGAAAACTATTTGGAGTTTCGGAATGAGGAGAGGGAGATGAATTCAGGGTGTAAATTTAGGGGTGATTGGATGTTGGCTGCCGTCATGGGTGATTTTCGGTGGGCGAAAGACGGCGGCAGAGGGTTGGGGCTCTGAAGGTTAGAGACGAGTGATGGTGGGGCTTGGTTTGGGGTAGGGGTGGGGATTTGGGTATATTAAAATTAGCTAATTAATTTGGGCCGTTGGATAATTGAAATCCAACGGCTCAGATCAACTCATTAAACAAAATGGGGTCGTTTGATTTAAGTGGGATCGGGCTGGGTCAGGTGATGGGTCGGGTTATGGGTGAATCTGTAGGCCGTTAGATCAGGCTGTTTTAACGGCTCAGATTGGCTGAACCCAAACGACGTCGTTTGGGTGGTTTGAGGGCTGGACCGGATATGTGAATGGGTACTGGGCCGGGGTGAAGCTTGGGATTGGACTGGTTTTTGGTGTATTTGACTTGGGCTAAGGATTTTGGCCCAATTTTCCTCCAATTATTTTCCTTTTGTTTTATTTCCTAGAATTCTAATTAAAATAAAATACCATCCTAAATTAATCTTTGACCAACTTACCCTAAAAATACTAATTAACTCCAAATAGTAATTATCACAAAACAACTAAATACTAAATTTAAAAGGAAATTACATAATTTGACATTAAACACTGAAAAATGCAAAATATATTATTTTTATGATTTTCATTATTTTTGTAAAACCATTAATTATTGATTAACTCAAAAATGTCTATTAAATTGTAAAATACAATTGCAACATCTTTTTTTGTATTTTTTTAATTAATTTATCCAACAAAACATGCGCACACAAATGCAAACAATTACTAAAAGTATCATGAAAAATTCACAAAATTGCACACAATAAAACAAACATTTTTGTTTTGATTTTGTGGGAGTAATTCATGTAAGACAAAAATCACGTGCTCACAGCTGCCGCTCTTTGCTCGTAAACACGACGAGTTTTCGTGCAAAGACAAAGTGAGCGGATTCGAGCGATTTTTGGCCATTTGGATACTCCGTGTAAAGCATTTTTTGAAAGATTTTGATCGAACCTCTGCTTCAAAGGTTTCCTGCATATCCTTGGCTAAAAAGGAATCATGCCAATGTAGTTCAGGAAGATTTTGTAGCTGGGACTACCATGAAGCTGTGTTTACTGTTGTTGCTGCTGCTGTTACTTGCTGACCCCTTATTACATCATGCTAAAAAGAAAAATTAAGAAATTAGACTAAACTATAGTCTATGAACTACAAAATCCTATCTAGACCTTCAAACTTGCTCTTGTGTCTCTTGTTGCCTTGCTGTCTTGTTGTCTTGTATTTTCCTGGTGAAATCCATTGTTATTGCTTTGCACCGACTTCTTGAGATTTTCTCCCTTTTATTTGGGCGGGCACTTAATTGTTGATCCTTTAAATGTCTTCTCTTGATCATTGTCTTCTCCCTCTGCTCTCCAGACGGGCTCCTGACTTCTTGATCTTGAAAGGTACACCTCTGTTCTCCGGGCGGGCTCCCGACTTCAACAACTTAAAAAGGTAACGCCTCCGTTCTCCGGGCGGGCTCCCGACTTCAACGACTTAAAAAGGTAACACCTCCATTCTCCGGGTGGGCTCCCGACTTCAACAATTTAAGGCTTTCGACTTCAACAACTTAAAAACTGTCTTCTTTTGATATTGTTTTCCCTTGCCTCTTGAACCGTTTCCTCTTGAAACTTGAATTATCTTCCTTTGAAACTGATTTCCCTTAAAACTTGTGTTATCTTCCCTGTTCTGTTTGGTGCTTGCCTTTCCTTATGATGGGTTCCTCCAAAGCAACCGAGATTTTCTGCCCCTGTTTCAATCTCGGCAATTCAAAATGCGGTTGTGATACTCTTGCCTCTCCTTTCCATGCTCTGCTTCGTCCGACTGCCTTGATCTTGGTTGAAAACTTCTGACCTTCGACTACTTCCTTATCCACAAACTTTCCAATTGTTGCTTCCCACTTCTTGCTTTCTTTTCTGAAACTTTTTCAGTTGTTGCCTTCTACTTCTAGCTTTCTTATGTAAAACTTTTCCAATTGTTGCCTTCCCTTTTTTATTATCCTAGGAGATAATTCATCAGACTAGGTCCATTTTTGTTATCTTAGGAGAACGATTCATCGGACTAAGATTTCGATCCTTATCTTAGTTGAAAGATTCATCAGACCAAGATTTTTATCCTTATCTTAGGAGAAAAATTCATCAGACTAAGATTTTGATCCTAGGAGATAATTCATCAGACTAGGTCCATTTTTGTTATCTTAGGAGAAAGATTCACCAGACTAAGATTTTGATCCTTATCTTAGGAGAAAAATTCATCAGACTAAGATTTCGATCCTTATCTTAGGAGAAAGATTCACCAGACTAAGATTTTTATCCTTATCTTAGGAGAAAGATTCATCAGACTAAGATTTTTATCTTTATCTTAAGAGAAAAATTCATCAGGCTAAGATTTCGATCCTAGGAGAAAATTCATCAGACTAGGTCCATTTTTGTTATCTTAGGAGAAAGATTCATCAGACTAAGATGTTTATGCTTAGCTTAGGGGAAAAATTCATCAGACTAAGATTTCGATCCTTATCTTAGGAGAAAGATTCATCAGACTAATATTCCGATCCTTATCTTAGGAGAAAGATTCATCAGACTAAGATTTTGATCCTAGGAGAAAATTCATCAGACTAGGTCCATTTTTGTTATCTTTGGAGAAAGATTCATCAGACTAAGATTCTTATCTTTATCTTAGGAGAAAGATTAATCAGACTAAGATTTTTATCTTTATCTTAGGAGAAACATTCATCAAACTAAGATTTTGACTCTAGGAGATAATTCATCAGACTAGGTCCATTTTGTTAATTTTCCAACTATTACTGCCTACTTCTTGTTATCTTGTCCGAAACTTCCCAACTGTTGCATTCCCCTGAAATTTTCCAACTGTTGCCTTGTTATTTTATCTGAAATTTTCCAATTGTTGTTTCCCACTTCTTGTTATCTTAGGAGAAAGCTTCATCAGACTAAGATTTCCTATCTTAGGAGAAGAATTCATCAGACTAAGATTTTGACTCTAGGAGATAATTCATCAGACTAGGTGCATTTTCGTGTGATCTTAGGAGAAAGATTCATCAGACTAAGATTTCCTATCTTAGGAGAAGAATTCATCAGACTAAGATTTTGACTCTAGGAGATAATTCATCAGACTAGGTCCATTTTGTTAATTTTCCAACTATTACTGCCTACTTCATGTTATCTTGTCCGAAACTTCCCAACTGTTGCATTCCCCTGAAATTTTCCAACTGTTGCCTTGTTATTGGATCTGAAATTTTCCAATTGTTGTTTCCCACTTCTTGTTATCTTAGGAGAAAGCTTCATCAGACTAAGATTTCCTATCTTAGGAGAAGAATTCATCAGACTAAGATTTTGACTCTAGGAGATAATTCATCAGACTAGGTCCATTTTCGTGTGATCTTAGGAGAAAGATTCATCAGACTAAGTTTTTCTATCTTAGGAGAAAAATTCATCAGACTAAGATTTTAAGCACCATAGTCAGACTAGCTTTGTTCCTGTTACATGCAAAGAAAAATTTGTCAGTTTTGAAAGGGGTGGTCGGTTGTGACCTTCTCGCTGGGGATGATTTCCTCCTTTCCACGCTCTGCTCGCTCGACTGTCTTGAACTTTGGGGCAATTTCTCCTTCATTTCCCATGATAACTAACTTCCATTCGAAGATCTGGCTTGTCTAATGATCCACCACTTTCTCTGTCAGCCGTATCACTAAAATATCTTTTCTTCATTCAGACCCATATCATATATTTATTGTATTGCTCCTGAAACGGCATCTACCCGACCTTTGTGTCTCACATGAATCCTGAATCATGTCCATTTTCCCCACTCTGTGTATATGTTGTTCTTTTTGACTTGTCCACTGGCCTTGAGGTCTGTTGCACCTTTACTTGACATGAAAACTGATTTCCATTCGAAGAACTAGCTAGTTCCCTGATTAAGCACTTCCTTTATAAACCTTGACCCAGAAAATATTTCTCTTCGTTTGAATCCGATACCTTCTATCTTGTTGTATTGCCCCTGGACCGTCATCTACCCAACCTTTGTATTTCACTTGATCCCCAAAGCATTTTGATTATTACCAACTTCAATGCGCATGTCGCTCTTTCCTGATTTAAATCACCGGCCTTGGCCTTGAGGTCTATCACCTTTGATTTCTGCTTGGAATATCTTTCTTGTCACTGGTACACCCTTTTTGTCAATCTCATCACAGAATATACCTTTGATTCATTTACCCTGGCCCTCCTTCTGCTGCATTGTCCATGAATTGATATGGACCAAACCTTGGTATTTTGTACGAATCTCAAAGCATATTGATTGTTACCAGCTCAACGTGCATGTTGTTCTTTCTGAACTTAGGATACTTTGATGTGTTAGCCAGATCTCATCTCGTGCAATTGGAAAGCTGATGGCAAGTTTTGAAATCATTTCTCACTTGTTCGGACCAGACAGACTAGGGAAGAAGAAATGAACAATAAAAAAGGAATAGAATAAAGGACAAAGGAAGAAAATGATTCCTAACAAGAAAACTACAAATTAAGAACCTATCGGATGTGGATACCAACTCTAATGACCGTGACATGCACTTGCGCCTACTCTGTTAAGCGAATCTGATGTTCAACTCTTGTCGTTCTGTGAAACGGGACTTCCATGTTCCGCATATTAAATTTGATTCGCAATCCTTATTTCGACTTGTAGTGCCTGAAAGGTTTTTACTATCAAGCTGATAATAGGTGAATTTGACTATAATCACGCCCTAAATAATCACATTTTCATGTTGTTTTGATTATATATAT
>MU732769.1:58502-80908 GCA_026770625.1 Nicotiana glauca | reverse complement strand
ATTGTTCACCCGGTAACGGGTTATTTGCAGGACCGAAGACCATATTGTGGTAGTTGAGCAAGGTGACCGCCAGCGTTCGCGGCACCGTATTCCATCTTTGAATTCCAGTTTTATCTTGTATATATATTTTTTGTTGGCCCAATAGTAGAGTCCCTACTCATTAGATGCTCGTGACTTGTGACACCCCGGTCGGGCTGTATTGCGTTGTATTTATACTAATTAATTCATATTCGAACTGTTATATAACTGATTAACTGCTTTAAGTGGTGTTTTGAGATGGTCTGGCTGGCCTTGTCTTCACGAGAGGCATCATCACGACCGGGTTTGGGAATTGGGTCGTGACAAAGTGTCATTAAGATAATATGAAAATATCAAACTAACCTATATTGAATAAGGATGATATAGTGAAAATATTATTTATAGTTTCTCATGAGGTGTGCAGAATGAACAATGGACAAATAAACTTGGACAGAGGGAGTACTTATATAAACAACAACAGTAGACAACAATAATCTAGGGGAATCTCACAAGTAGGGTCGGGAGGGTACTGTGTAAGTAGACCTTGCCCCTACCTATGAAGGTAAAGAGGCTGTCCAAAAGACCCTCAACTCTGGAGTACTTATATAAAAGTACTAGTAATTCATATAAATATATAAACTGAGCACCCTATCTCAATGGCTATTTTCAAATTAAAAATAGTTGAAGCTTGAACATCCCATGATATGAAAATATGATGTAACGACCCAACCGGTCGTTTTAAGCTCTAGCTCATCGTTCGGCAGTTTGAGGCCATGACTAGCTTTACTTCAGGCATTATGACTTGCATGCATGGTCGGAATTGAATTTCGGGAAGTTTGGAGTTGATTTGGAAAGAAAAACTCTCATTTCGGAAGTTTTAAGTTGAAAGAATTAACTAAGGTTTGATTTTCAAGTAAACGGCCTCAAAATCGGGATATGAATGTTTCAATAGGTTCGTACGATGATTTTGGACTTGGGCGTATGTCCAGATCGGATTTTGGATGACCTGTGAGCATTTCGGCGCCTATTGTGAAAGTTGGCATTTTGGAAGAATTTCATAAGTTTGGGTTGTAGTGCATTTCAATTTTATCGATGTCCATTTGGTATTCGAGTTTGGAAAAGCTCTGTATGGTGATTCTGGTATTGTGAGCACGTCCGGAAGTGGATTCGGTGGTCCGTAGGTCATATTAGGGTCATTTGGCGAAAGTTAGAAATTTGAAGGTTTTTTAGAAGTTTGATCGGAAGTGAAATTTTTGATATTGGGGTTGGATTCCAATTTCGGAAGTTGAAGTAGGTTCATAATGTCAAATGTGACGTGTGTGCAAAATTTGAGATCAGTCGGACGTGATTTGATAGGTTTCGATATCGAATGTAGAAGTTTGAAGTTCTAAAGTTTATTAAGCTTGAATTGGGGTGTGATTCTTGATTTCTATGTTGTTTGATGTGATTTGAGGCCTCGAGTAGGTCCGTGTTATGTTATAGGACTAGTTTGTGTGATCGAACGGGGCCCCGGGGGCCTCGAGTGTGTTTCGGGGAGGTTTCCGATTTCGGGCTATTTTGCAATAGCTGATGCTAGTGTTTGGTGTTTTTCTTCGTATTCGTGAGGATCCTCTCGCGTTCAAGAAGAAGGATTTGACTTCAGGGACTTTTTTCTTCGTATTCGCAAAGAATGAAATCTCTGTTGCACATATATGACTTTGGAGGCTCATATCTCGCAATCTATAAGGAATTTGGAAATGATTTAAAAATAAAAGTTGTAGCTATTTATGTCTAGTTTTCAAAAGCATAAACTATTTAGCATTTGGATTTGTGTAAAAATGTTATGGCTAGTAAACTACAAACTGCCCCGGAAGATGAAGAAGAAATTTGTGTTGCACCTGGGTAATTTTGGAGGCTTATATCTCGAAATTTATAAGGAATTGGGAGATGACTAAAATATGAAAGTTGTCGATCTTGGTGTTTAATTTTCAAAAAATTAAATTATTTGTCATTTTGGGTTTTGTAAAAGAAGTTAAGACCATTATACTAGAGACTGTATGAGAAGAGTTTGGGAATGATGTTCGAGAATTTTGTTCTTCGCGAATGCGATGGGAGGCCCGCGAACGCGAAGAACGGTTTCCTGGAAGTGTATAAGTTTTCAAAAATGGGTTTGGCTCATTTAATCTCATTTCCTCTATGGGTGTCACGACCTTAAAATGAAACCGATCGTGATGGCGATTATCGTGAAACTAGGCCAGCTGACACAAATCCTCCAAACCAGCCAAACAATTATAATAAGTCACTTAAAGTTATTAATAAGCTAAAATCCTAAAAGGTAAGGTAGAATAGAACAGTGCGGAAATAAAACACAGCCCGACATCGGGGTGTCACCAAGCATGAGCAACTACAACTCGTCTAGAAACATGAAAAGATAACATAGTCTGAAAAAAATCTAATACAAAGCGGAATAAAGATAGGAAGGAGAAGCACTGGGCTGCGAGCGCCAAGTAGCTACCTAGTCAACTTCGAAAGCCTGCTAGAAGACAAATCAGCACTCGTTAGCGTGACCCGAGACTCCTGAATCTGCACATAGAGTGCAGGGAGTAATGTGAGTATGCCAACTCAGTAAGTAATAAAAGTAAAAACAGCTAAGCGGTAAGAAAATACGTAAACCACAGCATAACGCTACAGCAAAACAGCATAAGTCCAAAACAATGCAGTAAAGCAATAACACTCGTAAAAACATCTCAGTTTAGTAAAACCCTTTTCAAAACAACTTTCAATAATTTCAAACAAGTGATGAAAACAGTAAGAAACTAATAGAAATGTAAACAACCCCTCGGGCAACATATCGACAGAACCATCCCCTCGGTCTACTTCACAATCACTCGTATCAGCCCCTCGGGTAATAACATGAAACAACAATAGGCCCTCGGGCAATATTACATCTCACACTGGGTACCCGCACTCACTAGGAGTGTGCAGACTCCCGGAGTGGCTCCTACAGCCCGAGCGCTATAACAAGCCTTCTTGTGGCATAATCAACAGGCCTTGGCCTCATAACAAGCCACCTCGCAGCGTAACAACTTAGGCCCTTGGTCTTATAGTCATGAATCAATACAACACTGCTGCAGCGCTCTGCCCGATCCCATAATATCCTCACAACACAGGCCCTCGCCCTCACTTAATCAGAAATCTCGCAAGCCACTCGGGCACAGTAAAACATGATGCTCAATCCAGAATATCATTTAAAATATCAATACGGAGTAAATATGTCTGAGTTATGAAAATAGTGAAATACAGCATGATTGAGTACAAATATAAAGTCAAAACAGTAAGGAATAGTATTAGGAATCCTCTAAAGGTCCGCAGCAGTTGGCACAAGGCCCAAATATGGCATTCAGCCGAAAACATGATCATACTTTCCAAAACACAAGACGAGCGTGTGTGTCACCTCAAAGTAGCATAACGATTGAAATCTAGGGTTTCATACCCTCAAGACAGCATTTACAATTATTACTTACCTCAATCCGGTCCAAACTCTAGCCCTCAATGCCCTTGCCTCTCGAAACGGCCTCTAAATTCTCCAAATCTAACCAAAACAAATTCATACCATCAAAAATATGCTAAGGGAACAAAGCCCTCTCGAAATAACAAATTTACACCAAAATCCCAAAATTGACCAAACCCGACCCCCGGACCCACGTCTCGAATTTTGATAAAATTTAAAAAAATAGAATCCTTACACTTTCATGAGTTCATACATACCAAATATACCAAAATCCAACCACAAATGACCCCTCAAATCCCTAATCAAAGGTCTCCAACTTCAAGCCCAAGTTCTTCAATTTTTTTAACCACAAATTTCCATAAATTTCAAGCCTAATCAGTGAAATAATACCATATAAATGATTTTTAGGTTCAACAATCTTACCTCAACGAAGTTCCCTTGAATTCCCTCTTCAAAATCTCCCAAAAAGCTTCAAAACCATCTTAAAATAGTGAAGAAAGGCTGAAATTCGTGAAGCCCATAATTTATATATTCTGCCTCAGCTAAACTGCTTCTGCGGTCAAAATATCGCACATGTGAACCCGCACCTACGTTCCGAGGTGCACATCTACAGACATCACTTATCCGCTCAAGGACCACACCTGCAATCAAAACCCCGCACCTGCGCTATCTCAGGTGCGCTCGAACCTCCACATCTGCGGTTCCATTCTTCCTCACCCTTGGCCGCATTTACGACCCTCATTGCGCTTCTGCGGGCCTGCACCTGCAGTCCCTAAACCATAGGTCTGGTTATGACAGGATATTCAGCAGCTTCGGCTGCAAATTTCCAACTCCAACTTCCCGTCAACCACCCGAAATCACCCCGAGGCCCCCGAAACCTCAACCAAACATGCCAATACATCCCATAACATCATCCAAACTTATACTAATCTTCGAAACACCTAAAACAATGTCAAATCAACAAAATAATATCATATTCAAGCCTAAGGTTCCCAAAAACTTCTGAATTCTACTTTTGATCAAAAATTCTATCAAATCTCGTCCGAATTACCTAAAATTTTGCACACATATCACAAATGATATAACGGATCTACTTTAATTTTCAGAATTCCATTCTAACCCCTATATCAAAATCTCCGTTACTAACCGAAAAATGCCAAAATTCTAATTTCACCAATTCAAGCTTAAATCTACTCCGGATCTCCAAAACACATTTCGATCGCGCTCCTAAGTCCCAAATAATCTCCCAAAGCAATCCGAACCATCAAAATTCACATCCGATCCCTTTTTCACATAAGTCAACATCCGATTGACATTTACAACCTAAACTTACTCAAAAGAGACTAAGTGTCTCATTTCTTTCCAAAACCTCTCCGAACCCCAACCAACAAACCTGATATCACATAATATAGCTGAACAACATTTAAAGAAGTAGACATGGGAGAAATAGAGCGGTAACTCATGAAACAACTGATCGGGTCGTTACAATGGGAGACGACCTAGGAGCGATTTCAGAGCTCCGTCTTCATCATCTATGTCAAGGTAAGTCATTCCCACCTATTGCAAGTTAATTACTTGGATAATATCTAGATTTTTACATGAAAAATTAGTGAAAATTTGGGTTTTGAAGAAAAACCTAGAAATTTATATTTTTGGATTTTGACCACGTATTGGACATGGAACTTGGAATAAATTATATATTTGAGTTCGTGGTGTTATAGGTAAAGTTTATCTTCAAATATTTTCGAAATTCGGGCACGTGGGCCCGAGGATGATTTTATTGACTTTTCAAGCGGAGTTAAAAATTGTTGTAAATAAGATTATAATGGATATTTGAGTATATATTAATGGGTTTGCATAATTATTGACTAGTTTTGGAGTATTGGACATCGGTTTGAGTCGTCGGAAGGGTTTGGGAGCCGATTATGGTACTTCGTAGCGAGTTAAGCCTCCTTTCTAACCTTGTAAGAGGAAATTATCCACATAGGTAAAATAATTAAATATGTGCTTCTATTTTTGGGGGGTTGCGTATGCACGAAGTGATGAGGGTCTGTGTGTAGCTACTATTATGCTTAAGTCCAGGTAGTCTAGGACCCGAAAGCATATTATACTTGAAATATTGGTAACCTTATTGACAATTTAAATTGCTTAAATCATATCGAATTGGTAAATAAATTAAACATTATTTTCTTGACCGTTAAAGAGAAGTTGACATTTCTTTGGGTAATTATTTTCCTGATGAATTCATTATTGATTGTTTGATGTGTTTATTTATATTTGATCGCGTCACATGTATGATTCGCGAGCGGGGTAGTATATGCATCTATGGCTTCACCATTTGACCCTTTGGCAGTACACAATTTAAATATTATGTTGGATCGAGTTGTACGACCTCGGCATAATTTTCGCATGCTTGTATTGCTTACCTTGAAATTATAAATAATGATATTGCCTCCCTGTCCTGAGATAAATTGATAATTGAGGAAATATGAACTTGGAAATCTCTTATTATCAAACGGATTGTTTACTTGCTACATGATTCCCTTGAGTTTACTGATGTTTTTAATAAATCCACGACTGCTTATATTATTGAACTACTAGTACGTGTCGAAGTCGACCTCTCGTTACTAATTCTTCGAGGTTAGACTGGATACTTACTGGGTATGCGTTGTTTTCGTACTCATACTACACTTGATGTGCATTACTATTGCACATGCACAGGTATGTCTAGTGGCCTCGTTGGGCGCAGAGGCATGGTTGATACGGAGACTTATGTGAGCTGCATCTCTCGAGATAACCCGCAGCCAGCAGAGTCTCCTTCAGAGTATTGTACTTTCCTTTCTGTCCAATTTCTATTACGGACAGTTATTGTATTATATTTTATTTCCTAGAAATTGCTCATGCACTTGTGACACCGGATTCTGGATGACTATGGGATTATTCAATATTTAAATTTGTTAAAGGCCCCATTTATTTTCTCGGTTAAGTTCATTATTTATTGTTTAATGTAAGGAAAAGAAATAATTTCAAAATACTAAAATAAGAAATTTATTTAACTTCTTTGTGTTAGCTCGCCTGACAAGTGGTGTCCAGTGCCATCACGCCCCTTAATGAATTTTGGGTCGTGACACCTGAATTCGTCGTTGTATTACCAAATCTTTAATCGCACTAATTTATGAGTTTCTTTGGATGATTTGCTAATTACATAAGTGCAGTGGCATAGCCATATATATTGAAGGCTGGTCAATCGAATACCCTTCATCGAAAAATTATATTGTGTATATAGAAATTTATATTATGCATATAGATTAAAAATTATTTTTTATATGTGTATATTAAATTTTGAACACTCTTCCTGAAATTTCCGGCTTTGTGCACATGTGGTTCTACTACAAGAGAGAAAAGCATGAATGAACTCATGAGTTTTGTTCCTCGCCGACCTTCTCGTAGAGATTTTTCATGTGTCCCTTGAATTCGACATATTGGATTCATGTGTTTGGTTTCTTTTCTTTATTCACTCGAAGGATCATCATTCATGTGATAGTGGTTTTTCGCAAGAAAATTGATAGGTTTTCTGAAATTACGCAACAGAATTTAGTCTCACTTTCGTCTACATGTAAAGTGCATGCATAATATTTCTTCTTCTTCTTCTTTTTTCACCTGCAGAATCTCTTGGAATTTATCAGCTCATGGTCACTTTTCAAAATTATCTTTTGGAATGGCCAGAAAAAACCACAAAAAAGGAAAGGAAAAACCTTCCCACTTGAGATCCCCTTCTACTGTTTGCTCCATTCCTTCCGCGGTAAACTAACAAGTTATATCTTCTATTAGGAGTGTACAAATTAAACCGAACCACAAAATCATACCAAATGAAAAAGTCAAATCAAACCAATTAAAAAATTCAATTAGGTTTCGTTTAATTTGGTTTGGTATTATATTGAGTAACCAAACCACATATAAATATATAATTTTTATATATAGTTTTAAGATTTTATATAGAATTTTCTTTAAAAAAATATCTAGAAATATTAGTATTCTCTTACGGGATATCATATTTAATAAAATAAGAAGTGTCACATATTTATTAACCTTAAATAATGGGTTGTATGATTACTTTCTTATCAAGTGTTTTTGATGTGTTAGTATCTTTGTTCTTCCATATTCATATGTCAAGATCTATTAAATTCTTACATCTTTTTCGAATTTGAAATGGTTATATTATTATTTAGTATCATATTGATTTTTATGTTTAATTACTAAATTCAGTTAACCTTGAAAGTGTACATGAACAAAAAATTATTTTCAAATGACTAAAAAATATCTATCATGTGTTACTAAGTAGATTCTTCCATAAGAATATTTAATAGATAATGTGTTTGTTAATTTTTTTTATTTTTTAACAAAGTAAGATTGAAATAATATTTAAGTAAAAAAAACCAAAAACCCCGCAAAAATCAAACTAATCCAAACTTATATAGTTAGTTTGGTTTGATTTTGATAAAAATCGAACCAACCCATCGGTCCATATACACCCCTTACTTCAATACATTCAAATTAATTATAAAGAGAGACTGCTACTATCACGTCATATAAAATATAACTAAACGTAACTGTACGTAAAAGATAGGGTTAATAACTGTTGGGATATATTTTATTAACCTTGGGATTGGTTTAGATATAGTATTTATTATGGAATAATTATTTATTCAATTTTAATAAAATTTTAAATAGATCATATATTAGTATGTGTCCTTTGCTTATATAATAGATGATTTAGTGTATAGAGTTTAGCTTATACATGGAAGATTAAATCATCGGTTCTTATAAGTATAAAGTTTGAGTTCACAATCTAACGATGAAATTGGACAAACATCATGGATGATTGTAGCACAAGATTAAATATAATTTATCTGGATTGTCGGAATGGTTTAATTCCAACTTCTTGTGTTAGTACATTTTCTATGTATTGAACGAACCAAGTAGAGATAAGAATTTATACTTACTTAATAAAATAAACTCTCTAGCCATTAAATGTACTTATACTTTTAATCTTGATATAATTATTATTAGTTGTGTACATTATTATTATTTTAATTTATTAAAAGACGAGATTCTTTCGTGGGTCAATATGCCTGGTAAATTAGATAATAATAATAATGTACATTGGCGAAGCAATAGTTAGTTGATGAAATTTAGGTCTCGGTTTAGAGATTGATGATACACCTTTATGAAAGCTTATAAGTTTTCATGTGTAAACTCGGTCGGTATGGATTTTGTATCCGAATATGACATAAGTTAAGCAAAAGTCTAAAGGAAATAATCAATAAATTAAATCGTTAGTAATTTAATTTAATTGATTAGTATCTGAATCTTAACATGAGGAGTTAAATAAGATTTAATGGATGAATTTTAAAATTGAATAAGCAGTGCAATTACGAATTTTTAGTAGAATAATTCGTAATTAATTATGGTAGTGTCACGACCCAAAATTCACTAAGGGTCGTGGCGGCGCCGGACACTGCTGTCAGGCAAGACACCAAATTACTTAATCAAAATCTCGTTTTAATACTTTTGAAATCTAAAATTTTCCTTCAAATTTAGCAATTTTAAAGAATATAATCTCAAATCAAATTTAAATGATAAGCAGTTAATACAATACTCCAACCCATTCCAGAACCCGGTGTCACAAGTGCATGAGCATCTACTGACAAGAAAATAAAATGCAACATCCGTCCGGAATACAGTGGACAGGAAGTAAATACAGTACACTGGAAGGGACTGCTCTAGCTGCGGCCGTCTCGAATGATGCAGCTCACCTAGTCCCAGAATCATCTGTGCTGCTACGCCCAGTAGGCCACTAGAGTTTCATATACCTGTGCAACAAAAATGCACAGAAGTGTAGTATGAGTACGTAAACAACGTGTACTCAATGAATATCCCGCCTAATCTCGAAGAAGTAGAGACGAGATGGTCGACTTCAATACTTGCTAGAGGTCCAATAATAATATACTAAAAGTGTGAGGAAAATCGTGGATTTGTATAGCAGTTTTAACTCACAAAGCGGAAAAATATGTAAACACCTTTAACAAATAATAAAGGATTTTCAAGGTTTACTTTTCATTATCTTATCAATTTATATCAAGCCATGAAAGGCAATATCAACATTTAAAATTCTCAGGGAAACAATATATATCATGCGCAAATCATGCCGAGGTCGACGGCCCACTCCAACAGAAATGTAAACTATGCACTGCTGAGGGTCGAACGGCATGAACCATAGATGTATCTATTTAATCTGTCGAGGCGTTCGGCCCGTTCCAAAAATAAACACATACCCTGCTCGCGAATCATGCATGCGATGCAGGTACACATAAGGATACATACTCAATCAGTTAATTAAGAACTTATCGGGGAATATTTATCCAAATAAAACCAATTCTCCTTTAATAAATTTTAAGAAATGAAGTTTAATCCTTTTAGAAATTCACTCACTAATTCAATGTGATTTAAGCAATTTAAGCTATCAATGGGTTCATGAATAATCCAAGTATAACATGCTTTTGGGTCCTAACTACCCGGCTACTAGCATAATAGTAGCTACGCACGGACTCTCATCACCTCGTGCGTACGCAACCCCCGCAAATAGGAGCACATAATCAATTATTTCACCTATGGGGACAATTCCCTCTTACAATGTTAGAAAGGAGACTCACCTCGCTCCGAAGATCCATAACCGGAATTCCACGCCCTTCCGAAGACTCTACTTGATGCACCACGCTCCAAAACTAGCCAACGGTTACGCAAATCCATTAATATAGGCTCAAATATTCATTATAATTTAATTTATAGCAATTCCTAACTCCGATCGAAAAGTTAACCAAAACACCCTCGGGCCCACGTGCCCCGAAGTCCCAAATTTTCGAAGATAAAGATTACCCATGACCATAGGAACTCAAATATATAATGTTCACTAAATTCCGTACTCAATATCGTGGTCAAATTCCAAAAAATGTAAATTTCTAGATTTTCCACCAAAACCTTAATTTTTCCATGATTTCCTTGCCTAAATCCATGTATAAAATTTGTATTTAACTCAAAGCTAGTATAAATTACTTACCTCATGACGAGTGACGAAAATGGCACCTCAAAGTTGCTCCCCGTCGGCTCCCATGGAAGAAAATGGGGTTGAAATGAACCCAACCCCGAATTTTAAAAAGACCTCACTGCCTCAGTTATTTTCGCACTTGCGGTTCCACAGGTGCGGTTAAAATGCCGCATATGCGGTCCTCCCTAGGCCGCCCCTTTTCGCTTCTGCGACACACCCTTCCGCAGATGCGGTCCCGCTTCTGCGGAACATTGACCGCATCTGCGGTCCTCTCCAGGTGCCCCTTTTCCGCTTCTGCGACCTCTCTACCGCATCTGCGGTTCCGCATCTGCGGAAATATGACCGCATCTGCGGTCCCTTCTCTTCTAGCCCAAAACCACTTCTGCGGTTGAAGTACCGCATCTGCGGCCCCGCATCTGCGGTCCAAAAACTGCAGATGCGGTTATGACAACAACCAGCAAACCTCAACCTTCCAAAATCCCATTTTCGATCCGTTAACCACCCGGAATCCACCCGAGGCCCCCGGGACCACAACCAATCACACCAACCAGTCCCAAAACACATTACGAACTTGCACGAGGCCTTAAATCACATCAAATAATGCTAAAATCATGAATCAACCTCCAATCCAAACTTAATGAACTTTAAAATTTCAAACTTCTAATTCCGATGTTTAAACCTACCAAATCACGTCCGATTGACCTCAAATTTTGCGCACAAGTTATATTCAACATTATGTACCTAATCTAACTTTCAAAATCGGATTCCGACCCCGATATCAAAATTCCACTTCCGGTCAAACTTCTCAAAACCTTCAATTTCTATCTTTAGCCAAATGACTTCAAAATGACCTACGGACCTCCGAATTCACTTCCGATCGCGCTCCCAGCTCCAGAATCACCATACAGAGCTATTCCCAAACTCGTAATCCTAAACGAACATCGATAACACTGAAATGCAGTTCAAGCCAAACTTAAGAAATTTCTTCCAAAATGCTAACTTCCACAATAGGCGCCAAAATGCTCCCGGGTTATCGAAAACCCAATCCGGGCATACGCCCAAGTCCGAAATTATCATACAAACCTGCTGGAACGTTCAGATCCCAATTCCGAGGTCGTTTACTCAAAATTCCAATCCTATTTCATTCTTTCAACTTTAAGCTTCCGAAACAAGAATTCTCCTTCCAAATCAACTCTGGACTTCCCGAAATTCAATTCCGACCACACGTACAAGTCACAATACCTGAAATGAAGTTGCTCATGACCTCAGACTGCTGAATGACCCGCTAGGGCTCAAAATGACCGGTCAGGTCGTTACATTCTCTCCCACTTAAACATACGTTCATCCTCAAACATGCTGAGAACTACACTGGAGTGGTCTGAAATCGTTGTTTAACTTCTCATGCACCTTCCCGTTCTACCACAACTCAGTTGAGCACATTAGCTCGATCATTTCTGAAGATATTCTCTTTTATTCAAGTAGATACACCTTAAGCCAAATTCCAAAATCCGTAACTCAATGTTAGGACTGTTTCCAACATGCACTCATCATATCAATAACTACACGCTGTACCCAGACGTGACTGCATAACTTTGCTAAATTCAAAACTTGCACCACTTTACTCATAGGACCACAATAACTTTCTCTGATCAATTAATCGAAATTCCACAAATCTGAGGCTCCCATTGCACCCCATGACATACACAGGTCTTAATCTAACCTTTACAACACCGCCACGATGGAAGAGATGTGCAGAAATCCATAATCAATTGCCGAGTCAACAACCCATTAGGTCTACACCCCTGACAAAAACCATCACTTCATTCTGACCCAGATGATGGTCTTATCTCCATAATGTATTTCATATAGTCGGGTTGCACTGATCCTAGATCAAGGGATCTCGTCTCATCCGATACAACTACTCAGGCAATAAGCCACCGCAGACATTATCAAAAGTCTCATATGATGCCACAATGTGCCAATACGCTACCAATTAGAATGCGATACAAAAAGGAAAATGAACTCTGAAAGGAATTTTAATTACCCCGCTCGCAAATCATACATGCAACGCGGGCGCACAGCTAATATGAGCTTCCTTCAAAAAAAAGGAAACAGAACACAATAAATAGATATGGGGAACTGTACTGAACAACACACTGTTGCGGTGCGCAACCCGATCCGAGCAATCATAACCATGGTGGCGTGCCACTCGATCCAAATAACATACCCATGGCGGCGTACCACCCGATCCAAATAACATACCCATGGCGGCGTGCCACCCGATCCACATATAGATCTCACATAAGGAGATTGCACATCGAGCTAAATTTGCTCATTACAATAAAATATCGAATTTCGGTCACAAGCACACTAAGTGCATAATACCATCCCTGAGGGGACATATAGCGGTATAAGCCACAAAGTTCAAGCACAACTGAGGCGCGATATACAATCTGAATCTCAAGAGCCATTTGCTCATATAGCATCATTTCTACGCGAATCCTCATCACATAAGCAATTTCTCAAGCTGTCTCACAGCTCACACGGCGCAATGTATCACTACATGAAATATCTGACAATGAAATAACACCATGACTACTCCATAAGGAGCGCATTACTGAAATGAACACAACTGGCCTGACATAGAGCCCATATTCACATTTAAATCCATCCATCGACCTCAAGTCGCTCCTGATCATATCAAACTAAGCCACTAGCCTTTCAAAGGTCCATACTAAATTCCCTCTTCTCATAACACACGAGGATAACCATCATATCCGGAGTACTCATCCACAGTCCAGAACCCAGTAACTGAGTGCCCTCCAGGTATATATTCTCAACTTATCGATATCATTACAAATCTTCACACCTGGTTTAAATCTTTAATCAATCAAGTGACTACGTGGCCCATTTATACAGTCTTCTTGTGGGGCACACTCCTACAACCTACCATAACAAATAACTGGATCTTACCACCAACCCACCGTCCGTACTAACGCTGAAAGGCGATCAAGAATCATTAACCATGATACAAGCCCTTTTACAAAACACCAATATCAGGTGACGCTGAAGTCAATACCAACTTACTTTAAACATCAAAACTCCTTTCCTGGTCATTCGAGCTTGTGACATCCTTGTCCACATCGAACTGCAACCTCGATTCTCACTCCAAATTTCATACTACTCACCGCACCCGACATGCCAATATACGATAGAACACGACTCTTCATCATAACTCTGGAACCACTAATAGGTTAACACTTCATCATATAAAAAAATTTCACTTAACTCGTAGAATATGCAAATCTCTAGGTAGTGATCTAAGCCACCACAGCCCTTCCGGAATCTGCTTCCACATAACAAGCCATAACAGTAGAATGCTTCTGAATAACATCAATTACGGCAGCTGACAAGCCTGATACGTACCGTCACAATCACTTGCATAACTTGATCACGCCGAAGGAAACTGATCGCTAACACCAATATGCCAATTTCAACCATGGCCAATCAATCTACCTTTTTCCAATTTATCCTGGATTGCCTTAGAGATAATACTAACTCTATCCAACACATAATATACTCCATTTGCACTATCTCAGGTGGCCTTTAATCACGAGACCATGCTATCTCAAATCCCATGAACCATTTCGTACCTCCCAATCGCTACATCACAAGTCAAAACATCATAGAACATTTTGTGCCTCTTCTCATAGACTGCCACCAAGCTTGGTTCTTAACCGTACCTATAGGCTCGAAACCATTAGGCACCGCACTTGACCTCTTTGAATCCACTAGGGCCGTTGCTGAGAGCCACCTGCTTTGACTTAGCCCCAAATATAATCAACTCCATGAGTCTTCCATCACATGAATACCCCTTGGCGAAGAACCCGCCTAATCACTTCCCTGGGAACCCGCATCTATACAAGGCAAAATCCTGAATCTTTCCCCAAGTCTGAACATGGGCCAATAGGGCCAACGATAGCCCACCTTTAATACTTCATTTGCTTAAATTACCACTTATGGTCCTTTCCATAGCTGAAATTACCCATCGATATGCTAATAGCCAAAAATCTCACAAGTAGTTAACCATGCAACCCAATCATAAGCGGTGGGACTCTCCCACTTAGCATGAAGCCATTAGTTCACAAACCAGGATCTCACCCGTCCTCTTTATCTCTTATTGACATAACCTTGTTCAATCAACCGCCAAAGTTCTCAAAATATTTCTGTAAAACCCCTTCTTATATTCTAACTCATCAATCATATTTGCACAACCGATCCATTTGCTATATAATCGATAGAATTCTTCCCAGAAGCCTCGCCAACCACGCGACCGCTAACCTGCTCACTTGGGTAACCCACATATAAAAGCTCTCCCCGACATCTTCCAACGCTGCCGCATGGGGTACAATTATTACGGCATCAATAACACCCCCCTGAGCCTGAGCTCACTCTCCAGCTGCACAGGTTCATTTACCCCTCGTGGACATCATTTAATTGTGCAGCAACACCCTTCCAATTCAGAGTTATGTTGCATCCTTCTTCATTTAAGCGGCTCCTTTCCGTTATATTAATTCTCCTGCCGCACAAGAATCCCTACTTCAAATTAGATCCGTAGACTCCAGTAACCAAGCGTTAATATTCTGAAATCACTCCAAACCCTCTTTAAGGTACATGGTCATCTCACTGCAAATCCCATATGCAACTCCGCCACTCTCCCACTTTGGGCAAACTCACTTCTTTAATCAACCGCTCGACCTGCGCTTCCTAAACCTGGCCTTGTAGAAGCTTAAAACTCCGCCTAACACTTCCCACATGTCTTTCTCATCTTTTGTTGTTCAGTTGCTGGCTTAATAAAATTTATCTTCATAGCACTTGAATTCACAAATTGCTACTAGCATTAAACTTTTCTGAAGGTCATCTTCATCGAACCGCCAACATTAGAAATACTTATTCAATCCTAAACCACTGCACCCTTCGAGCTCAATAACACATCCTGAGTCCGAGCTCACTCTCCAACTGCACAAGTCCATTCACCCCTCGTGGACATCAATTAAATGTGTGGCAATATTCTTCCAATTCAAAGTTATGTTGTATCCTTCTTCGTTCAAGAAGCTCCGTCCCGCTATATCAAATCTCCTGCTGCATGATAGCCCATACTTTTAATTAACTCTGTAGGCTTCAATCGCCAGCCACTAAAATCCTAAATCATTCCAAACTCTCCTTAAGGTAGGTGGTCATCCCATTACAAAGCACATATCCGACTCCACCGCTCTCCCATTTTGGCGGAACTCATCCCCTTAATCGATTACTCGGCCTTCCGGAAACTTTAGCCACCGCCTGACACTTCCCACATGTCCTTCCTCATACTTTACTGCTCACTTGCTGTCTTAAACAAAATCTATCTTCGTGGCACCAAAACCCACAATTGCTGCTAACTTAAACCTTTCCGAAGGTCATCTTTATCGAATCGTCAATATTAGAAATATTGATTCAATCCTGAACTACCGCATCCTGCGATATCTGATAGTTGTGTCTCCAATTCTATCTCACAATATTTTGCCCCAAAGGCTAATTTTAGAAGGTCATAACACCGACAAACTTAGCACATTCAATTAGGACAACGACATCCCATCATAGAAGAAAACTCTACAACGCTTGCAAATACCAAGTCTCATTACTTCCATCAGCCCACATCTGACCATCCTTAGTTCGATTGTCTTTCCCCTCCCGCGAATAAAATACTAAATCTCTTGATTATGACTGAGTAAACCTCCCTTTAAGTCATTCACTGCCCCGACACGTAGGCAATCATCATACCATCATATCACTACTGCGCAACATTCGTTCATAAGCATCATGGAAACTTGTGCCTAACCTCAGAGCTCTCAAAAGTACCGCTGCTGAGCCAAAACAACAGAATATCCTTCCACAAGGCGACGATAATAGCTCAAATAACCCCGCAGGAAGAAACACCCGCACCACATTTGTAGTGCTATTAAAATTCTTCAACTCTCGATTTATAACAAGCGCTTCGTATCGCATAAGATTGAGGAGAAAGGAGACAAAGGCGTAAACCTCACATGAATCAAATTGCACGATAAGGAATCAAAAAGGGAAGTACTTCTAACAGTCCTGCAGCCTCCCGAGGATAAGTACAGACGTCTCCATACCGATCTGCGAGACTCTACTAGACTTGCTCATGACTCGTGAGACCCTAGGAACCTAGTGCTCTGATATCATATTGTCACGACCCAAAATCCACTAAGGGTCGTGGTGGCACCGGACACTGCTGTCAGCCAAGCCAATCGAATTACTTAATCAAAATATCGTTTTAATACTTTTGAAATCTAGGATTTTCCTTCAAATTTAGCAATTTTAAAGAATATAGTCTCAAATCAAATTTAAATGATAAGCAGCTAATACAATATTTCAAACCATCCCAGAACCCGGTGTCACAAGTGCATGAACATCTACTGACAAGAAAATAAAACACAACATCCGTCCGGAATACAGTGGACAGGAAGTAACTACAGTACACTGGAAGGGACTGCTCTAGCTGCGGTCGTCTCGAATGATGCAGCTCACCAAGTCCTAGAGTCATCCGTGCTGCTACGCCCAGTAGGCCACTCGGGTTACATATACATGTGCAACCAAAGATGCACAGAAGTGTAGTATGAGTACGTAATCAACGTGTACTCAATGAGTATCCCGTCTAATCTCGAAGAAGTAGAGACGAGATGGTTGACTTTGACACTCACTAGTGGTCCAATAACGATGTCAATAATGCATTAAATCGTGGATTTCTATAGACATGATTTTCATCCAGTAGAAGGAAACAAGTAAACAAATATTTCTTTTATCGGAAATTTCCAAAATTCTTTTATTTATTATCCAAATTTTCTCAAGCCATGAAGAGGCAATTACAACTTTAATAAGTTCAAGGCAGCAATACCAGCATGCGCAAATAATCACTGTGGGACGTATGGCCCGATCTAACATAAAAGTAAATTGTGCACTGCCGAGGGTCGAACGGCTCGAACCATAGATGAATCTATTACCCCACACCCAAATCTATCCATGCGACGCGGTCAACATAAAATAAACAATCACCCTGCTCGCGAATCATCCATGCGACACAGGTACACATAAAATACATGCTCAAATAGCCAATTAAGAATTTATCGGGGAATAATTATCCAAATAAAACTAATTCTCCTTTAACAATTTTTAAGAAATGAAGTTAACCCTTTTAGAAATTCACTTACTAATTCAATGTGATTTAAGCAATTCAAGCTATCAATGGGTTCATAAATAATCCAAGTATAACATGCTTTTGGGTCCTAACTACCCGGACAATAGCATAATAGTAGCTACGCACGGACTCTCGTCACCTCGTGTATACGTAGCCCCCACAAATAGGAGCACATAATCAATTATTTCACCTATGGGGACAATTCCCTCTTACAAGGTTAGAAAGGAGACTCGCCTCGCTCCGAAGATCCATAACCGACTTCCGCGCCCTTTCGAAGACTCTAATTGATGCACCACACTCCAAAACTAGCCAATGGTTATGCAAATCCATTAATATGTACTCAATTATTCATTACAATCTAATTTATAGCAATTCCTAACTCCGATCAAAAAGTTGACCAAAACGCCCTCGAGCCCACGTGCCCGGAATCCGAAATTTTTCGAAGATAAAGATTACCCATGACCTTAGTAACTCAAATATATAATTTTTACTAAATTCCATACTCAATCTCGTGGTTAAATTCCAAGAATACAAATTCTAGGTCTTTCTACCAAAACTCCCAAATTTCTACTAATTTAAATGCTCAAATCCATGCATAGTTGATGTATTTAACTCAAAATAGATGGGGGATAACTTACCTTATCATTGATGATAAAAATCCTCTCTTGAAGCTCCCCAAAAATCACCCAAGCTATGAAAAAAATGAGATAAATGGCCAAGTCCCGATTTTAAAACAACCATTCTGCCCCAGCTATTTCCGCACCTGCGGTCCATGGACCGCTTCTGCGGTTCCGCAGGTGCGGCAGCTCTACTGCGGTCCTTCCCAGGCCCCCTTATTTTTGCATCTGCGATCCCTCTACCGCAGATGCGGATCTGCATTTGCGGCTCCTCAACCGCATCTGCGGCCCCCCTTCACCTTGGTCCAAATCGCATCTGCGGCTCCGCACCTGCGGCCCATTTTTCGCAGGTGCGGATATGATAGCAACCAGCAATCCTCAACCTTCCAAAAATCCCATTTTTGATCCGTTAACCACCCGGAATCCACCCGAGGCCCCGGGACCTCAACCAAACCTACCAACCAATCCCAAAACACGTTACGGACTTGCTAGAGGCCTCAAATCACATCAAACAATGCTAAAATCACGAATCAATCCCCAATCCAAACTTAATGAACTTTAAAATTTCCAACTTCTATTTCCGATGTTTAGACCTATCAAATCACGTCTGATTGACCTCAAATTTTGCGCACAAGTCATATTCGACATTGCGGACCTACTCCAACTTTCGGAATCGGATTTCGATCCTATATCAAAAAGTCCACTTCGGGTCAAACTTCTCAAAAACCTTCGAATTTTTATCTTTAGCCAAATGGCTCCAAAATGACCTACGGACCTCCAAATTCACTTCCGATCGCGCCCCCAGCTCCAGAATCACCATACGGAGCTATTTACAGTCTCGGAATCCCAAAAAGACATCGATAACACTGAAATACACTTCAAGACAAACTTATGAAATTTCTTCTAAAATGCTAACTTCCACAATAGGCGCCAAAATGCTCCCGGGTTATCCAAAACTCGAACAGGGCATACGCCCAAGTCCGAAATCATCATACGAACCTGCTGGAACCTTCACATCCTGATTCCGAGGTCGTTTACTCAAAATTACAATCCTGGTTCATTCTTTCACTTTAAGCTTCTAAAATAAGAATTCTCTTTCCAAATCGACTCTGAACTTCCCAGAACTTAATTCCGACCACGCGTACAAGCCATAATACCTGAAACGAAGTTGTTCATAGCCTCTGACTAATGAACGTAGCGCTAGGACTCAAAACGACCGGTCGGGTCATTACACCTCATAACGATTGACGAAAATGGCACCTCAAAGTTGCTCTCCATCGGCTTCCATGGAAGAAAATGGGGTTGAAATGAACCCAACCCCAAATTTTAAAAAGACCTCACTGCCTCAGCTGCTTCTGCACCTGCGATCCCTTAACCGCTTTTGCGGTTCTGCAGGTGCGGTTCAAAATACCGCTTATGCGGTCCTCCCCAGGCCACCATTTTCCGATTATGTGCCACGCCTACCGCAGTTGCGGTTCCGCAGGTGCGGTTAAAATGCCGCATATGCGATCCTCCCTGTGTCTCCTCTTTTCACTTCTGCAACACACCCATCCGCAGATGCGGTTCCGCTTCTGTGGAACATTGACAGCATCTGCGGTCCTCTCCAACTGCCCCTCTTCCGCTTATGTGACCCCTCTACCGCAGGTGCGGTCCCACATCTGCGAAAATATGACCGCATCTGCGGTCTCTTCTCTTCTAGCCCAAAACCGCTTCTGCGGTTGAAGTGCCGCATCTGCAGTACCGCAGATGCAGTTATGACAGCAACCAGCAAACCTCAGCCTTCCAAAATCCCATTTTCGATCTGTTAACCACCCGGAATCCACCCGAGGTCCCCGGGACCCCAACCAATCACACCAACCAGTCCCAAAACACATTACGGACTTGAACGAGGCCTTAAATCACATCAAATAATGCTAAAATCATGAATCGACCTCCAATCCAAACTTAATGAACTTTAAAATTTCAAACTTAATGAACGTCGATTGACCTCAAATTTTGCGCACAAGTCATATTCGACATTAAGAACCGACTCCAACTTTTGAAATCGTATTCCGACCCCAATATCAAAAGGTCCACTTTCGGTCAAACTTCTCAAAACCTTCAATTTTCTATCTTTAGCCAAATGACTTCGAAATGACCTACGGACCTCCGAATTCACTTCCGATCGTGCTCCCAACTCCAGAATTACCATACAGATCTATTCCCAGACTCAGAATCCCAAACGGACATCAATAATACTGAAATGTACTTCAAGCCAAACTTAAGAAATTTCTTCCAGAATGGTAACTTCCACAATAGGCGCCAAAATGCTCCCGGGTTATCCAAAACCCAATCCAGGCATACGCCCAAGTCCGAAATTATCATACGAACCTGCTGAAACCTTCAGATCCCGATTCCGAGGTCGTTTACTCAAAATTCCAATCCTAGTTCATTCTTTCAACTTTAAGCTTCTGAAACAGGAATTCTACTTCCAAATCAACTCTGGACTTCCCGAAATTCAATTTCGACCACACGTACAAGTCACATTACCTGAAATGAAGCTGTTCATGGTCTCAGACTACTGAATGACACGCTAGGGCTTAAAACAACCGGTCAGGTCGTTATAGGTAGATATTAATTTCAAACATTAAAAATTAATTTCATAATTGAAAGCCTTGTTAATTAGATTATGTGGTCCCTGTTGTGGCTAAATAATAGGAAATAAAGAAATCTTTTTTTCTGGTGGAAAGAAAAACCTAACAAGTTTTGGAAAGGGTTTTAACCCTTAAAACATGTGCTATAAATACATAAGGTTTTGCACATAGAGAAGTGAGAGATGGTGGCCGAAATTTTCAGCGAAGTTTTCCTAGAAATTTTGCCTACATAAAATTGCTATTTTCGGATATTATTTGAGTAATACAGTAGAAGACCGTGGAACATTCGAGGATTGTGATCGTGGGGGTGGTGGAGATTTTATTGAGTTGTTGTGCAATTGGAGGCTCACGTTATAGAGGAGCTTTGTTCACGCTTCAATAGGTAACCCGTGAAATCCCATTTATACTAGTTGTCTAGATTACGTGTGATTTTGATATTGGGATTACTTCAGCTACATTTAATAATCCATCAACTGGTATCAGAGGTCACTCACATCTAATTAGATAACTAAGTTTTTCATGAAACAAGAACATCGTATTTATGTGCATTTTTTTTTAAATGTATATGTGGTTTACTGAAAAAATGCACTGCTATTTTGTAAATTAATTGTGCAAAAAAATTGAATTATTCTTGTAATCATGAGATATCTGTTTTTATTTATATTTGATTGGTTGGATCTTTTTTTGGTAAACTCTAAAGAAACTCAAAAACTTATTTAGATCGAATTGTCAGTATTTTCGGAAGTCAACAAACTTGACAGACTCTAATTGAGCTGAAATTTGATGGGTCCATCGGAAATGACGTGGTGAAAATAAATCACTGCTTTAGCAAAGAATCGTGGTGTTTTTCAGCATTTTGAGATCGTTTGGATTGTGTTTTTGACATTTTCTATTTTCTGGAAATTATTTCTTAATAATTTTAATTCGTTTTTAATGCTATGGTAGTGGGGGTGACTCCCCATGGTCTCCATGATTAAATAATGGTGATATAATAGGTTTACATAGTGGCTATTAGAAATAGACGTATTGTTGTATTAAATTCAATAATAGAGATGTAGGATTTTATTGACCAGGTCTTACAAGGTATAATTGATATTGTGTGATGATATAATTGTCGATGCCCCCTTTTTCTAAAGAGAGAAATCGGGTTCACGATATTTGGGAGGACAACTCTTTTCCCACTTTGGGAATTGGGTTTTGAGAGATTGGAGAGTCGCCACCTAATGATTATAGTGCATTAGGACACTTTAAAAGAAATAGAGATAGAAAAGCAGAGTTCGGGTAAGGG
>MU732769.1:22655-42777 GCA_026770625.1 Nicotiana glauca | reverse complement strand
GATAACATAACTGACTCGGCTAGGTTTGACCATGATGCATGTACAGTTTAATGGAGTAAGGTTTCTATTTTGAAGTGCTAGACTGGTACCCTTGAGCGAACAACTCAATAGGGAAAGGCACGGAACCGTCGACTACAACGTTGATCGATTGGTTTTATCGCAAATACGCCTTTGCCAAATTTAGGGGTGATAGTATTAGAAGTGTGAAACTACTCATTATAAGCGTTGCTATAGTATTTGTTTTGGCACGAATGGAGTATGATGTTGAAGATGCAATTTACAAGAATAAAGCAAATTGACATGTATTTTCACGTACATAAAATGAATGATTACAATAAATGCTCGAAATTACATCGGTATTGAAATAATAAAGCAGTAAAGGAAAGCAGTTAAAAGAAAGGAAAGTCATGAAGTGCCAAGTTAGTTTTCATGATGAAACAAATAAAAGACAAGAAATAAAGGCAATTAAGTCACAAATAGCATGTAATGGTAAAAGGCTAAAAACGTCCCCAGCAGAGTCGTTATGCTGTCGACGCCCCCCTTTTCCCTAAAGAGCGAAATCGGGTTCACGACATTGGGGAAGACAACTCTTTTCCCACTTTGGGAATTGGGTTTTAAGAGTTTGGAGAGTCGCTACCTAATGATTATTGTGCATTAGGACACTTTAAAAGAAATAAAGATAGAAAACCAGAGTTTGGGTAAGGGCTTGAAATTATCTCGAGGGGAAGGTGTTAGGCACCCCTCAATATCCACTAGTGTGGTTCCCAGCCATGCTACAATTGTAACTTTAAAAGCAAGCAAACAAATAAACAAACAAGCATTGCAAACATGGGAAACGGTTACAAATAAGAATGTGAAAAGGATTTAGAAGTGTTGAAATTTGGAAGGAAATAGTTTTTGTGATTAAAGAAGAGATACGCAAGTAAAGTAAAGGGGTTAAATAATTGGTACAAGTAACTTGAGAGAAGTACAAGGAACGGAAGTTGAAGACTGGACAGCTTTTAAAAATTCTGAAAAAATTATTAAACTAATAAAGGGGAAAGGGAGGTCCTAGGTTTATACATTACATGGATCATTCTCACAACACCGGCACCTGATTGTACACATAGTATTATTGTGTAAATCATCTCCATGTCTACCCTTCCCATCCCGTTAAGGTATTGGAGCGCGGAATGGTATCGTTTGCCTATTGCATGCTACTACCCATCCCAAACTATCAGTCTCGGGGTATTAGGACTTCTAATCCTAAAAGGGGAAGAAAGGGATGGGGCCTTTATGGAGTTCAAAGGACAAAAATTCTAATCGACATTCAAAAAGCAAGTAACAAGTAGGGGGAATGAATAAACAAACAGGCAAGGCTCACATAAACCCCATACATCAGATAACATATAGTTTGGCATGCCTTTACACATACTGGTTTGGTCTTTAAAAATTAAAAATTAAGCAGCGGGCGGATTAGTTCAATATATACGTTTAGACAGGAAGCCCGCATTAGGCAACTTGGATCCACTTGTCAGAACTTAAGGTATTTTAAGCGAGTGATTTATAAAAGTACTGGTTTCAGAAAAGTAGTTTGATGCCGGAAAGTACAGACTGCAGTTAGTTTTAGAAATAAATTATAAAAGAATCATGAGTGTAAACCATAGAAGGAATTCCAGAGTCAGAAATACTTAAGGAAAGAGTAAGCTGCAGAACTGTTTTAAAGACAATTTCAGGAAGACCAAAACTTAGTTGGAAAATGTTTAGGTAGAATTTTAGAAAGAAACCATTTTAGCAAATGTGTTAGTTTGAAGAACTCAAATGTATATTGATTCAAAAGAGTTTTGTCAAAATATTAAGGCTGAAAACATTAAGGCATTAAGGACCAGCTAACAGATTGTTATTGCTTAAGAAGAATCAGACGAGTTTGATGTGAAATCCTATAGGCATGATATCTATATTTGATTTTTAAAAGCTTGTTAAGAACTGGTAAGAAGAAGTGATTATTCGATTACCCTACAATTTGCCTAACGCATATGCATTTCCTATAGGCAGGATTTCTATATGCACTGGTTACATGAACGTTAAGGTCATATAGGCAGGATCTCTAGTGACTTGCAATATGACTAAACATTAAGCCCTGTAGGCAGTATTTCTAGATGACTTATATCACAATTAAACGTTAAACCCTATAGGCATGGTATCTATGGTGACTTTGAATCAGAAATATTGGACAATCCTATAGGCAGGATTTCTAGTAAGAAAATTAAAGTCCTAAAGTCATGATATCTACCCTTTATTGATGCAAGAAAGTAAAAACCCATCCCACACCCTTTTACTAGATTCCCCGAGTTTTATACAAGTTATTACAAACCAATGACTCAACTGAAATAATAAGAAAATACATCAAAACTGACAGCTAGATCCAAGCAGCCTAATTCAATCTTAATGTCCAATATTATGTATGTAACTGACTCCGGGGTCCAGATCCCCAAAGCTTTCTCTTTATCAAAGGTGTTTCCAAAGTTCCAAGGAATTTCAGGAATTCCCGGCATTGCTTAGACCCAAGGTACCCATTTAGAATTAGAATAGTGCAGTGCGGAATAGCCAGCCCTCAGGCATCCAAGTTCATAGGGAACTCCAGGGTCCCAAAGCATGGCTTGCAAGAGAGGGGTGGAACTTAGAACTAGGAGTAAGTGCAAAGTGATTGGGGAAACATAACAAATGGTGGTCATGCCCAGCCATAGGTGTAGACTGGCACACCCCTGACCAGTTGCTTGGTCCAAACAAATTAAGAGCATATCTTAGAGGTCAGACCTGAGTCTGGATGGTGATTAGGACACCACCAGACTTGAGTCAAGGCTCAGCACATAAAGGGGAAAGGGGAGTGGGAATTGATTTGAGTAAGGGTTCAAAAGAACTTAGTTCAAAGTCATGGGCAGCAATAATATGATGCTGCCATGACTGGAACTATACTCTCATACAAAGGGGTTAAAGGGAAGGGACTCACATAGAGAAGCATTTACAGAAACACAAGAAAAGAAAGAAAGCATAACAGACTAAGGGTGTAGAAACATAAAGATAGAAAGTATAACAGACTAGGATGTAGATGCATAGTGCAAGAAAGCATAATAGGCTAGGAGTAAAATAATCACATAGTGGAGGGACAGTATTTAATTAACAGTGACATACCAGCTGCAAACACTAGAATAACATGACAATGAGAGCAAGTAAACAGCCAAAAGTCAGCAGGAGCAAACTCAAGTTCTTCAGCAAATACTTGAGAGTTCAAAGGAACTCAAGAATGTTTCAGACAGTAAAAGAAAAGAGGAGCAGAGTGCTCAGTATTAGAAGTAGAGAAAGTAGTAGTAGCAGAGAAAGTATTGCAATTGTGTCGTGTGTAGTTGTGAGAAGTGTTTGTGAGGTGTGTAATGTGTTTTTTTTTTTTTGAATTCTGAAGTGTCTAAGAGCAAAAAGAGTAGTCTTTTTTATAGTGCAGAAGACAAGTAAGAAAAAAGGTAAGAAAATAGTTTTCAATCAATCACATAGGATTTCCCTTTGGTTAAGGGATTTGATTTCACACGGGCATGGGATAATTAAGGAAAGAGAAACAATCAAAAATCTTTCCAAAGTATCATAACACAGGTAAATACACAGAGTTTATTTAAGGCAAGAATCCTATGGTACATGATTTGTGAGAAATAAGGCAAGTAGATCAATCAAACAGCCAGTAAATTGAAAGCTTTGTTCGAATGAACTTAGTCAGAAAAAGGGTGAGGAAAAGTTCAATTGGAAAAATCAGTAACAAATCAATCGAGCCTTATTGAAAGGAAATTGGAATCAATTACAAGTTGGCAGAACCCTTTTGAAAGAAAAACCCTCATATATAATCACACATGTGTCAAACAAGAAAGAAAAGATTGCCATGGATAGTTTCAAAATCATAAGCAAAGGAAAGTTCCAGCTCAGTTTATAGACTCAGCATGAGTTTGAGAGAGCCCAGGGTCCTAAATAGAACCCTAGTCCCAACACAGAACCCAAAACTCGCAAAAATCCCAAACCCTAGGGTTTCAATTCGAGTAGGGTACAGAAAGGAGAAGGCAAATCATTGAAACAGACTCAAGGTCTCTTTCAGAGCACACAGATACAATAGCAAGTTCGAAGCAACATAGTGAAAAATCATAAAGAACAGGTTTAAGAAAAGCTCAGAACTCAAGCAAGTTCAGGAGAGAAAAGAGGTGACATAGAACTTAGGAACAGTAGAAGAAATAGGTTTAAAACTCAAACACATGTCTGGTAAAGGCAAACAAGACTCAGTAAGAAAATAGTAAAGGAACACATAAGATAGACATGTAAAAACATGTTGTAGAAACCAGTAGAAGAAATAACATAGCACAAATAGAAGCACGTGCATAATAACGGCAAATAGGAGAAGACATGCGAGAAAAGGATAAAAGACATAAGCGAAAACTCATAAAACATGGCATAAACAGACAGATTCACGGAAAGAAAGAAGAAAATAAGAAACGAAATCGTTTTAAGATTTTGAAAAAACCTAAATTGAAACAGACTAGTTTTGGAAAGAAAATTAGGAAAAAGCTTTAAAAGCTCGAGTATAACACAGATCTATCACAGATCTAAGAAAATAAAGGAAGAAGGAACCTCGAACAAGATTTTAGGGTTTCACAGAAACCCTAGCAATGAGAAGGCTTGGAAAGGGTCTGGTCTCGAACAGGTCTGAACCATAGCTAGGCCTTTTAAAGCTCGAACATGTCGGAACGGAGCTGGAGAGGCCATAGGACCTCAGATCTGTAGAAGATCTGAACGGACATCTTTGAGGTTGGACCTCGAAAACGCTGAACAGACATGATTTGGGGTGAAGGGAAGTGAGCACAAGCCGTCCATGGCCTGAAAAGCCATGGACTCCAGTGAGAACTAGTCGGAGAAGACGCCAGAGGCGGCTAGGGTTTCGAGTGTTAGAGAGCATTTGAGGGAAGGAGAGGGTTCAGAGGCGGCTACATGAGAGGAATGAGAGATAGGGTTAGGGGTTTGGTGGGATTAAAAAGGAAAGAGTGAAGGAGGGCCGTTGATCAAAATGATCAACGGCCAAGATTAAATATAAAACCGGGCGGGTTTAGTTTAATGGGTCAGGGGTTGGGTTAGATTAGAAATGGGCTTGCCCAATTGGGCATTAGGATTGGGGCCGATTGAGGCTATAATTGAAATGAAATGTGGCCAAAATTGAAATAGCCAGTTTTCCCCTGTTATTTTATAAAAATAGTAAAAATAATTTTAAAGGAAAATTGAAGATGCTGAACCAATTAATAATATATATGTATTAATTAAAAAATATTAGAACTAATTTTTCAATTATAAAACACTATTAATCGTAGAATAGGCTATAATTGCAATCATATGCAATTAGCTTTTAAAAAATAATGAGCAATTTTGTAAAAATATATAAAAATTATCTTAATTATATTTTGGTGTAAATATGAGAATAAAATAAATTATTCTCCAATAATGATAGTCTGGAAATAATTATTAAATTTTGAACTATTAAAATAGACAACAAATTAATTCTAAGAACTTTAAAAAATAAGAAAAAATACCAAAACTCTTGGGAATGCTTATATATGCATGAATATACTATTTTCAGAACATTTGGGTGTATAAAAATACATAGGAAAAAATTGAGTATGAACAATAATTATTTTTGAAGAAAGTAAAATCCTTTGTTTGATATCCTGGATGACTAATGATCGGAGAGTTTGGCATATTTGTGCATAAAAAAATTCTCAAATTTTAGTTTATGTTTTCATGCTCTACGTGATTACCGGTCTTGGATTTTCGATGAAATAATTTATTCTCTGGTTGGAAGTTGTAATTAAGTGAAATATGATGGTATTTTGTGTGATTTTTATATTATTGGCATGGCTTTTAAGTTGTGGTCTATAATCTTCCATAAAATAATTTTATGAGCTACATATAACTTCACTCATAAATTGAGAATTTTGTGAGTAGTAAATAGTTACCACTAAAGTGGTTTGTTTATTTGAACTCACGAAAAATTCTTAATAAATTTGTACATATGAAGTTGTGTCTATAATGGATTGAGCATTACAATTAATAAGTAGGATTCACAAAACGGTCTATTTATTTGATCATTAAAATCTGCTCAATGTATCATGTGAAAGTCATCCTTGATAAATCTACATTAGTGGTGGAGGTTCTTAACTAGAAAAGACTTTTATCTTCGAGTACCAGTGAGACCAACTCCACCCATGAGAAGAGATATTAAGTTCTTCATCGAACTGGAGAAAATATAATATCTTAGGTTCTTATGTATTTAATAAGAGAATAATTTATTGCAAAAGGAGATATTATGTATCCTAGAAATATGAAGAACATAATATATGCCTTGCGCTCATAGTAAAATTATAAGGAGAATGAAAATCAATATCACATTTATTTTTAATTCATGAAACTGCTTAAAATGGTTATTCTCCGAGTTTGGTTACAGGCTGGTGATGAATCATGCTATTTTGGCATTTAGAGGTCGTTTAGATGGGTTTTCAAGCAGTTTATTAAATTAAATTTATTATAAATATGAAAAATTATTTTTTATATATCGACTATATTTGTGTTAAAACTAAAGCATGCTGATTTAACTTGATATGGTACATAGCAAGAATGAAAATCACATGGATTTAATCATAAATACGCCAAAAATAATTTATTCGAATTTGGTCTAGTTTTTTGCGATCTGGAATTTTACGATCTTCGAATGACCTGAAATTCGGGAGGATCATCAAAAATGATCAGTTAAGAAGAACTCACTTCTATGCAGTGAATCACATCGTATTTTGACGATACGGGATCGTTTAGATGAGTTTTTTGGAGGTTTGGCGGATTAAAATGTGATTTACATACGAAAAGTCATTCTTTCTATCATTTTATTTATGTCTAATATGGGACATGATAACACATGTTGATTTGACATGAATTGGTATATGATAATAATGTAGTTCATATTTTAAATTCTTAAAAAATACTTAAAATGGTAATTTTCCAAATTTGGTCGCAACTTTTGGAGATTGTAATTTTAACGATTTCCGATTGATCTGAAATTTGGTAGGTTTATCAGAAATAACCCAGCGAACAATAATCATTGTTGTGCAGTGAAAAATGTTAATTTTAGAGTTTTAAGACTATTTAAATGGGGTATTGAGCATTTTTTTAATTATGGAACTAATCCTCAGAGAAAAGTTCGTGGTTTTGATAAAGTGTTGATAAGAATTAGCTCCTATGTTCTCCATTTTTATTTATAGTGAGATAATAAATTTATGTGTTGACGTTAAGTCTTCCTCCATATCGAATAAATTTATTATGAACTCACTCGATATAGTTACTAGTTATTGATAATCTCTATTAACTCTCTATCTGAGATTAAAGGATTGAATTAATTTTGTAACTAAAATACAATCATGATTAAGTGGCGATAGAAATATATTTTTATGGTCTACCACTATTAATTTCAAGTGAGTAATAAATTTACGCGTTGACTTTAGGTCTTCCTCCATATCGGATAAATTTATTGTAAGCTCACTAGGTGAAATACTAGTAATTGATATCGTATACTTACTCTCCATCTGAGTATACATGTTGGATCAATAGAACTAGAGCTATTATTTATGATGTTCACTTGACTTAAATTAATAGTATACTCTCCATCTGAGTTGGGTCTGTTTTAATTATTAGAGTGAATAATCTGGCATTACATATGTATGTTGCATGACTTTACCCATTAAAATTGCTATTCAAAATGCATGACATATACGTGTAGTGTGTTTAAAATTTTCGTATCAAAATGTTATATATAATTTACTGAAAATAATAGTATATTCTCTATTTGAGTTGGTTCTATTAATTTTTAATTATATAATTCTTGCATTATGTCACGACCCAAACTCCACTAAGGGTCGTGGTGGCACCGGACACCTCTGTCAGGCAAGCCAACCAAATTACTTGTTGAAGTTCTCATTTTAACAATCTTGAAAATTAAGTTTTTCCTTCAATTTTTATAAATAAAAAGAAATATGACTGCTTCAGTTCGAATTAAATAATAATCAATTAATACAAAATATTTCAAAATTATCCCAGAACCCGGTGTCACAAGTGCATGAGCATTTACTAAGAAAAAAATAAAATGCGACATCCGACCAGAATACAGTGGACAGAAAGTAAATATATTATGCTGGAAAGGGACTATACCAGCTGCGGGCCGCCTCGAACAATGCAACTCACCTAGTCCCAGAATCATCCGCGCTGCTACACCCAATAGGCCACTAACAACACATGAACCTGTGCAACAAAAATGCACAGAAATGTAGTATGAGAACGAAAACAACGTGTACTCAATGAGTATCCCGTCTAATCTCAAAGAAGTAGAGACGAAATGGTCGACTTCGATACTTACTAGTGGTCCAATAATGATGTCAATAATACATTAAACCGTGCATTTCTATAAATATAATTTTTAATCCAATAGAAGGAAATAAGTAAACAATTAATCCGTTTAAAGGAAATTTCCAAAGTTTTCTTTTCATTATTTATCAAAATATTTTCAAGCCGTGAAGAGGCAATAACAACTTTAATAAGCTCAAGGAAACAATACCAGCATGCGCAAATAATCACCGTGGGACGTACAACCCGATCCAATATAAAAGTAAATTGTGCACTGCCGAGGGTCGAACGGATTAAACCATAGATGCATCTATTACCCCGCTCGCGAACTATCCATGCATTGCGGTCAACATAAAATAAACAATCACTCTGCTCGCGAATCATTCATGCAATGCAGGTAACACATAAAAATACATGCTCAAATAGCCAATTAAGAATTTATCGTGGAATAATTATTCAAATAAAAGCCACTTTCTCTTTTAACAATTTAAGAAAAGAAGTCAAATCCTTTTGAGAATGGATTTATTAATTCGATGTGGTTTAAGCAATTCGAGCTATCAATAAGATTACAAATATTCCAAGTATAGCATGCTTTTAGGTCCTAGACTATCCGGACATAAACATAATAGTATCTACACACGGACTCTCATCACCTCGTGCGTACGTAGCCCCCCACAAATAGGAGCACATAACCAATTAATTCACCTATGGGGACAATTCCCTCTTACAAGGTTAGAAAGGAGACTCACCTCGCTCCGAATATCCATAACCGGCATTCCACGCTCCTCCGAAGACTTAAATCGACACACAACGCTCCAAAACTAGCCAATAATTATACAAATCCATTAATATATGCTCAATTACTCATTACAATCCAATTTATAGCAATTCCCAACCCCGATCGAAAAGTTGACAAAAATGCCCTCGAGCCCACGTGCCCGGAATTCAAAATTTTTTGAAGATAAAGTTTATCCATAGCCTCACGAACTAAAATATATGATTTTTCTAAATTCCATACCCAAAATCGTGGTCAAAATCCAAGAATACTAGTTTTCTAATTTTTTTTTTCAAACCTCAAGTTTTCTACAATTTTCCAAGTCTAAATCCATATATAAACCTTGTATTTAACTCAAAACTAGCATAAATTACTTACCTCATGATGAGTGATGAAAATAGAACCTCAAAGTTGTTCCCAAACGGCTCCAATGGAAGAAAATGGGGTTGAAATGAACCCAACCCCCGATTTTTAAAACACCTCACTACCTCAGCTGCTTCCGCACCTGCGATCCCTTGACCGCTTCTGCGGTTCCGCAGGTGCGGTTCAAAATACCAATTTTGCGGTCCTCCCTAGGCCTCCCTTTTCCTCTTCTGTGCCATGCCTACCGCATCTGCGGTCCCGCATCTACGGCACCCTGACCGCATCTGCGGTCCTAGCTCCCTTCACCAAATCCCGCATTTGCGGCTTCTCCACCGCAGGTACGGTCCCGCATCTGCGAAAATATAACCGCCTATGCGGTCCCTTCTCTTCTAGCCCAAAACCGCATCTGCGACTCCTTTGGTCGCTTCTGCGGCTCCGCACTTGCGGTCCAATTCTCGCAGGTGCGGTTATGACAGCAACCAACCAGTTCAGCTTTTCCAAAAATTCCATTTTCAATCCGTTAACCACCTGAAATCTACCCAAGGCCCACGGGACCCCCACCCAATCATACCAACCAGTCCCAAAACACGTTACGAACTTGTTCGAGGCCTCAAATCACATCAAACAACGCTAAAATCATGAATCAACCCCCAATCCAAGCTTTATGAACTTTAGAACTTCTAACTTCTACTTTCGATGTTTAAACCTATCAAATCACGTCCGATTGACTTCAAATTTTGCAAACAAGTCACATTCGACATTACGGACCTACTCCAACTTTTGTAATCGGATTACGAGCCCGATATCAAAAGGTTCACTTCCGGTCAAACTTCTCGAAAACCTTTAAATTTCTATCTTTAACCAAATGGCTCCAAAATGACCTACGGACCTCCGAATTCACTTCCGGTCATGCTCCCAACTCCAGAATCACCATACGAAGTTGATCCCAGACTTGGAATCCCAAACGGACATCGATATCACTGAAATGAACTTCAACCCAAACTTATGAAATTTCTTTCAAAATGCTACTTTCCACAATAAGCGCCAAAACGCTCCCGGGTCATCCAAAACCCGATCCGGGCATACGCCCAAGTCCGAAATCATCAGACGAACCTGCTGGAACCTTCAGATCCCAATTTCGAGGTCGTTTACTCAAAATTCCAATCCTAGTTAATTCTTTCAACTTTAAGCTTCCGAAATAAGAATTCTCTTTCCAAATCAACTCTGAACTTCCCGAAACTTAATTTCGACCATGCGTACAAGTCATAATACCTGAAATGAAGTTGTTCATGGCCTCAGACTGCTGAACAATGAGCTAGATCTCAAAACGATCGGTCGGGTCATTACATTTTCTCCCACTTAAACATATGTTCGTCCTCGAACATGTTGAGAGCTACACTGAAGTAGTCTGAAATCACTGTTTAACTTCTCATTCACCTTCCCGTGCTACCACAACTCAGATGAGCACATCAGCTCAATCAATTCTGAAGATATTCCCTTTTTATTCAAGCAAATAAGCCTTAGAGCCCAATTCTAACATCCGGAGTTATATGCCCGACCTGTTTCCAACATAAGATCACCATAACAATCGATACACGATGTACCCGAACATGGCTGCATAACTTTGTTGAATTCACACCTAGCATCACTTTACTCATAGGACCATAATAACATTCTCTGGTCAATTTAATCGAAATTCCACGAATCAGATGGTCCTATTGCACCGCATGACCTACATAGGTCTTGCTCTAATTCTTACAATACCGCCATGACAGAAAAGATGTGCAGAAATTCATAATCAACTGCCGAGTCAACCAATCATTGAGTCTATACTTCTGACAAGAAACATTACCTCATCCTAAACCAAATAATGATCTTTGCTCCTAAATATACTCCATATAGTCAGATTGCATTGATCCTAAATCCAATGACCTCATCTCACCCAGTACGAACTGTTCAGGCAATAAGCCAACCCGAACATAATCAAAAGTCTCATATGATGCTACAATGTGCCAATAGGTTACCATATCGAACGCTATATAAAGGAAAGCAAACTTTGAGTATGACATTCAACTACACCGCTCGCGAATCATCCATGCGTCGTGGTCAACTTAATCAAACAAACACCCCGCTCGCGAATCATACATGTGACGCAGGCACACAGCTAATATGAGCTTTCTTCAGAAAATAGGAAATAGAACACAATAAACAGATATGGGGAATTGTATTGAACATCACACTGTTGTGGCGCGCAACCCGATCCGAGCAATCATAACCATGGAGGCGTGCCACCCGATCCACACAACATAACCATGGCGGCATGCCACCCGATCCAAATAACATACCCATGGCGGCGTGCCACCCGATCCACAGATGGAACTCACATAAGAATATGTACATCGAGCTAAATTGCTCATTACAACAAAATGCTGAATATCAGTCATAAACACGCTAAATGTATAATACCATTCCCTGTGGAGACATATAACGCTATAACCCACAAACTCGAGCACAACTGAAGTGCGATATATGATCTGAATCTCAAGAGTCATCCTGCTCATATAACCTTATCTCTATGCGGAACCTCAACACATAAGAAATTCACCAAGCCGTCTCACAACTCGCACAACGCAATACATCATTACATGAAAAAGCTGACAATGAAATAACACCCCGACTCCCTTCCATAAGGAGCATATTGCTGAGATGAACACATCTGGCCTGATATAAGCCCATGTTCACATTTAAATCAATCCACTGATCTCAAGCCGATTTTTAATTGCACCAACTAGGCTAATAACCTTTCAAAGGTCCATAATAACTCCCCTTTTCTCATAACACATAAGAACAACCCTCATAACCGGAGCGAACCTCCACAGTTCATAACCCAATAAACAGAGTGCCCTCCAGGCATAAATTCTCAAATTAATTATATTACCATAATCCTCATACTTGGCTTAAATTTTTAATAAATCAAGTGACTACATGTCATACTTATACAATCTTCCTGTTGGACACGCTCCCACAACCTTCTGAAATGAATAATGGGTCCGCACATCTAAACCACAGGCCGCACTAACACTGAAAAGCGATCAAGAATCATTAACCAGGATGCAAAGCCTTTTTCACAAAACACCGATCTCAGGTGACGCTGAAGACAATACCAACTTACCTTAAACACTGAAACTCCTTTCTTGCTCATCCAAAATTGTGACATCCTTGTCCACACCGAGTTGTTACCTTGATCTTTACTTCAAATTCTATACCACTCACTGCACCTAACATGCCAATATACGATAGAACACGCTTTTCATCATAGCTTCGAAACCAAAATCGGGCTAACACTTCATCATATAAAAGCTTTTCACTTAACTCATTTCAGGACAACCATAGCAACACACAGGTGAATTCTCATAATTGTAGAACATGAAAATATCTAAGCAGTGGTCTAAGCCACCATATCCCTTTCGGGGCCCACCTCCACATATCCGGTCACAACAGTAAAATACTTTCTGAATACCACCAACTACAGCGGCCGACAAGCCTCGCACGCACCATCACAATTCACTTGCATAACTCGATCACGCTGAAAGAACTACTCATTACCAGCAACACGCCATATCGACTATGTATAACCAATCCCTCTTCTTCCAATTGATCCTTAATTGCCATAGAAACAATGGTAACTCCATTCAACACTTAACACACTCCATCCGCACTCATCCCGAGTGACCCTGAATCACGAGACCATGCTATCTCAAATCCCACGAACTATTTCGTACCTCCCAATTGCTATATCATAGACATTTTGTGCCCCTTCTCATAGGCTTCCATCAAGCTTGATTCTTAACCGTACCTATAAGCTTAAAATCGTTAGGCATCATACCTTATCCTTTGAATTCACTAGGACCGTTGTTGAGAGCCACTAGCTCTGACTTGGCCCCGAATATAATAAACTCCATGAATCTTCTATCACATGAATACCCTATTGGTGAAGCACCTGGCAGAATCACTTCCCTTGGAGACCGCATCTTTACAAAGCACAATCCTGAATCCTTCCCCAAGTCTGAACATGAGCCAATAAGGCCAACCATAGCATCCTTTAACAATTCCTTTGCTCAAATTACCACTTGTGTTCTTTTCCCATAGCCGAAATAACCCATAAATATGCTAACAACCAGAAAACATCGCAAGTGATTAACCATGATAACCAATCATAGGCGGTGGGACTCTCCCACTTAGCTTGAAGCCACTATTACACAACTCTAGAACTCACCGGGATTCCTTATCTCTTATTGATATAAGCTTGCACAATCAACCGCCTAAATTCTCGAATTTTTTCTGTCAAACCCCTTCTTTTTTTTTTATACTCTGAATCATCAACCACATTCGCACGATAGATCTTTTTGCTGCATATTAGCCCATACTTCCAATTAAACCTGTAGACTTCAATCGCCAGCCACTAAAATCCCAAATCATTCCAAACTCTCTTAAGGTGCGTAATCATCCTACCACCAAGCCCATATGCAACATCCGCCACTCTCCTACTTTGGGAAAACTCACTTCTTCAATCAACTAATTGACCTTTGCTTCATACACCTGGCCTTTTAGGAATTTTAGCCACTGTCTGACACTTTCCACACATCTTTCCTCATCCTTTGCTGCTCAGTTGTTTCCTTAATTAAAATCTATCTTCGTGGTACTTGAACCTACAATTGTTGCTAACTTTACACCTTTCGGAAAATCATCCTTCTTATACCATCGACATTAGAAACACTGATTCGACCCTGAACTATCGCGCCCTGCGATATTTGACAGCCGCATTTCCGATACTATTTCATAATAGCTTGCTCCAAAGGCAAATTGTAGAAGATCGCAACACCGGCGAACTTAGTGCATTCAATTAGGAAAACGACATCCCCTCATAGAAGAAAGCTCCACCACTCTCACATGTACCAAGTCTCATTACTCTACCATTCCAAATCTGCACATTCTTAGCCCCATTGCCTTTCCCCTGCCGGAAATAAAATATTGAATCTATAGATTATGCACTGAGTAAACCTCCCTTCAAGTCATTCACTGTCCCGACACGTGGGCAACATCCTACCATCATATCACTACTGCGGAACAATCGTTCATAAGCATCATGGCAACTTGTGCCTAGCCTCAGATCCCTCAGAAGTACCGTTACTAGGCTGAAATAATAAAATATCTTTCCACAAGGCGACGATAATAGCTTAGACGACTATACGGAGAGAAACATCCCGCACCATATTCGTAATATCATTACAATTATTCAATCCTCGATGAATAGCAAGAGCTTTTCGTCGCATATGATTGAGTAGGAAAGAAACAAAGGCATAAGCCTCAAAGGAATCAAATCGCATGATGAGGAATCAAGAAGAGAAGTACTCCTAACAGTCCTGCAGCCTCCCGAGGATAAGTACAAACGTCTCTGTACCGATCCGCGAGACTCTACTAGACTTGCTCATACTCATGAGACCCTAGAAACCTAGTGCTCTGATACCATGTTGTCACGACCCAAACTCCATTAAGGGTTGTGGTGGCGCCGGACACCTCTGTCAGGCAAGCCAACCAAATTACTTGTTGAAGTTCTCATTTTAACAATCTTGAAAATTAAGCTTTTCCTTCAATTTTTATAAATAAAAAGAAAGATGACTGCTTCAATTCGAATTAAATAATAATCAATTAATCCAAAATATTTTAAAATAATCCTAGAACCCGGTGTCACAAGTACATGAGCATTTACTAAGACAGAAATAAAATGCGACATCCCTCCGGAATACAGTGGACAGAAAGTAAATATATTATGCTGGAAAGGAACTATACTAGTTGCAGGCCGCCTCGAACAATGCAACTCGCCTAGTCCCAGAATCATCCGCGCTACTACGCCCAATAGGCCACTAACAACACATGAACCTGTGCAACAAAAATGCACAGAAAGTGTAGTATGAGTACGAAAACAACGTGCACTCAATGAGTATCCCGTCTAATCTCGAAGAAGTAGAGACGAGATGGTCGACTTTGACACTTACTAGTGGTCTCATAATGATGTCAATAATAAATTAAATCGTGGATTTCTATAAACATGATTTTTAATCCAATAGAAGGAAATGAGTAAACAATTAATCTGTTTAAAGGAAATTTCCAAAGTTTTCTTTTCATTATTTATCCAAAAATTTTCAAGCCATGAAAAGGCAATAACAACTTTAATAAGTTCAAGGCAACAATACCAGCATGCGCAAATAATCACCGTGGAATGTACGGGCCGATCCAATATAAAAGTAAATTGTGCTCTGTCGAGGGTCGAACGGCTCGAACCATAAATGCATCTATTACCCCGCTCGCGAACTATCGCGGTCAACATAAAATAAACAATCACCCTGCTCGTGAATCATTCATGCGACGCAGGTACACATAAAAATACATGCTCAAATAGCCAATTAAGAATTTATCGGAAAATAATTATTCAAATAAAAGCCACTTTCTCTTTTAACAATTTAAGAAAAGAAGTCAAATCCTTTTGAGAATGGATTTATTAATTCGATGTGGTTTAAGCAATTCGAGCTATCAATAAGATTACAAATATTCCAAGTATAGCATGCTTTTGGGTCCTAGACTACCCGGACTTAAATATAATAGTAGCTACGTACAGATTCTCATCACCTCGTGCACACGTAGCCCTCACAAATAGGAGCACATAACCAATTAATTCACTTATGGGGACAATTCCCTCTTACAAGGTTAGAAAGGAGACTCACCTTGCTCCGAAGATCCATAACCGGCATTTCACGCTCCTCCGAAGACTTAAATCGACACACAACGCTCCAAAACTAGCGAATAATTATACAAATCCATTAATATATGCTCAATTACTCATTACAATCCAATTTATAGCAATTCCTAACCCCAATCGAAAAGTTGACAAAAACGCCCTCGGGCCCACGTGCCCGGAATCCAAAAATTTTCGAAGATAAAGTTTACCCATAGCCTCACGTACTCAAATATATGATTTTCTCTAAATTCCATACCCAAAATCGTGGTAAAAATCCAAGAATACTAGTTTTCTAGTTTTTCCTTCAAACCTCAAGTTTTCTACAATTTTCCAAGTCTAAATCCATATATAAACCTTGTATTTAACTCAAAGCTAGCATAAATTACTTATCTCATGATGAGTGATGAAAATGGCACCTCAAAGTTGTTCCCAATCGGCTCCAATGGAAGAAAATGGGGTTGAAATGAATCCAACCCCCGATTTTTAAAAGACCTCACTGCCTCAGCTGCTTCCGCACCTGCGGTCCCTTGACCGCTTCTGCGGTTTTGCAGGTGCGGTTCAAAATACCGCTTATGCGGTCCTCCCTAGGCCGCCCTTTTCCGCTTCTGTGCCACGCCTACCGCAGGTGCGGTCCCGCATCTGCGGCACCCTAACCGCATCTATGGTCCCAGCTCCCTTCACCAAATCCCACATTTGCGGTTTCTCCACCGCAGGTGCGGTCCCGCATCTGCGGAAATATGACCGCATCTGCGGTCCCTTCTCTTCTAGCCCAAAACCGCATCTGCGGATCCGCATTTGCGGCCCAATTCTCGCAGGTGCGGTTATGACAGCAACCAGCCAGTTCAGCTTTTTCAAAAATTCTATTTTCGATCTGTTAACCACTCAGAATCCACCTGAGGCCCCCGGAACCCCCCAACCAATTATACCAACCAGTCCCAAAACACGTTACGGACTTGATCGAGGCCTCAAATCACATCAAACAACGCTAAAATCATGAATCAACCCCCAATCCAAGCTTTATGAACTTTAGAACTTCCAACTTCTACTTTCGATGTTTAAACCTACCAAATCATGTCCGGTTGACTTCAAATTTTGCAGACATGTCACATTCGACATTACGGGCCTACTCAACTTTTGGAATCGGATTCCGACCCCAATATCAAAAAGTCCACTTACGGTCAAACTTCTCAAAAACCTTCAAATTTCTATCTTTAGCCAAATTGCTCCAAAATGACCTACGGACCTCCGAATTCACTTCCGATCGCTCTCCCAACTCCAGAATCACCATACGGAGCTGCTCTCATACTCGGAATCCCAAACAGACATCGATATCACTGAAATGCACTTCAACCCAAACTTATGAAATTTCTTTCAAAATGCTACTTTCCACAATAGGCACCAAAATGCTCTCGGGTCATCCAAAATCCGATCCGGACATACGCCCATCTCCGAAATCATCATACGAACCTGCTGGAATCTTCAGATCCCGATCCCGATCCCGATCCCGATCCCGAGGTTATTTTGTCAAAATTCCTATCCTAGTTAATTCTTTCAACTTTAAGCTTCCGAAATGAGAATTCTCTTTCCAAATCAACTCTGAACTTCCCGAAACTTAATTCTGACCACGCGTACAAGTCATAATACCTGAAATGAAGTTGTTCATGGCCTCTGATTGTTGAACAATGTGCTAGAGCTCAAAATGACCGGTCGGGTCGTTACACATTATATAATATGCTTTGCACGAATGATTATTTTTCATCGCAATTTGTTATTCGAGATGCATGTATGTATATAAATATTGAATGCAGTCTGAATTTTACTATTCAATATTTTGATTAATTATGATCTATTTAATATTTTTATCTCAACCCCACAATGACTTTGTGCAATTTATCGTATTACTTATTAAAATTTTCTTTTAGTGATAAGACATTAATTTAAAGGATGCAATATATGTACTTTTTGTTAGAAGGAATTTAAATTCCAGTTTCTGGGCAAAATAAGAGATGGATAATTATTTTATTTTTCAAATAACTCTTAAGTTATTGAGTTTGATAAACATTTTATCTCTTGTGGTACATGAATGCATGACCTTGTTATTGTAATTAATGTCTCTCATGAATAGAACAATATTAGTCTACCTCATAAGAGAATATATTCTTCAAAATTGAGTAAACTATTCTATGCACTTCTGTCTAAGTTATATTAATCTGGATAGGATTTCAAGTTGGTCAAGGATGGACCTAAATGTTCATTGAAAGTAGAGGCACTACCAACTTGTGAATCCTGTTTGGAAGGAAATTCACAAAAGGATGTTCCCCTTCAAAAGTAAATAAAACTATTGATAAGATAGAATTAATCCCTTCTGATTTGTATCGTTAAATGAACATACTGGTAAGAGACATACTGGTAAGAGATAATTTTGAGTATTTTTGTGACGTTCATAAATGTTTACTCAAAATATTAATATATTTATTTGATGCACCGAAAGTCTTGATAAATTAAGTAATTCAAGGTTTTTAGGACTTGAAACGGAGATGCACCAAGGAAATATATTAAGTTACTGCAATTTGATTGTAGTAGTGAGCACCTCTCTAAAGAGTTGTTTTGTTACTTTTCAGAATAAGAGATTACATCTCAATTGACTACACCGTAAACTCCATAATAGAATAGAAAGAAGAAATATGTCTCTTTTGGACATGGATAGATTAATGAAGTGTTATTCAGATTTACCTTAATTTGTTTTTGGAATATTTCTAAGAAACTCCAAATTACATTCTAAATTTAGTTCCTTCTAAGTTAGTATATGTGACATCTATAGAACTGTGGACTGGATGTAAACTCAGTTCGTGGCATGTTCAGATATAGGATTGTCCCGCATATGTGCTAAAAAAGAAAGCAGTTATATAAGTTGGAACTAAGAATGGATAAGTGCATATTTATTGAATATCCAAGAAAAGAAATGGAGTTTTATTTTATTGCCTTAAAGAAAATAAGGCAAATTTTAAATAAAAAAAATGCATTTTTTAAAACGAAAAAGGGTTCAAAATGCCTCTAAACTATTGCAAAAGGTTTAAAAATACCCTTCATCCACCTATTAGGCTAAAAATACCCCTCTATCCACTTTTTTGGTTCACTTATGCCCTTTGACCATTAGCTCAATGCTAAATTAAAAATAATTATTATTCTTAAATTAAAAATAATTATTTTTTAAACTAATGCACCAATAGTTCACTAATTTAGTAAAGTCTTTCTTCTTCTTTTTTCAGTTTTTACAAAATAAATAAATATTTTTTTCAGTTTTTTAAAATCATTTTTTCTTATAAAAATTGAGGAAAATTTGTAAAAATAGAAAAAAAAATATTTTTAAAAAAATAATTTTGTTTTGAAAAAACTGAAAAAATATATTCAACAAGATATTTTCGTTTTTGAAAATATTTTTTATTCATTTTTTTCTGTTTTTTAAAAAACATTTAGTTTTATTTTTGTTTTTCAGTTTTCTTAATAAAAAATATTTTCTTTTTTCTAAAAAAATGGAAAAGAAAATATTTTTCAAACGAAATATTTTGTTGCAAATATCTTTTTAGTTTTTACAAAATGAAAATATTTTATTAAAAACATTTTTTTTTTTTTACAAAAAAAATTAGTTTTTAGAAAAAATGCTAAAAAATTGAAAAAATATTTTTTTGTAAAAACTAAATTGATTTTTGTAAAAAATGAAAAAAAAAAAAAAAAAAAAAAAA
>MU732769.1:6099-22540 GCA_026770625.1 Nicotiana glauca | reverse complement strand
TTTTTTAAAAAAAAAAAAAAAAAAAAAAAAAAAAAAAAGAGGACTTTACTAAATTAGTGGACTACTGGTGCATTAGTTTAGAAAAAAAATATTTTGTGAAATATTTTTAAGTTTTACAAAAAGAATAATAATTATTTTTAATTCAGTATTGACCTAATTGTCAAAGGATATAAGTGAACAAAAAAGGTGGATGGAATGGTATTTTTAGCCCAATAGATGGATGAAGGGTATTTTTAAATCTTTTTCAATATTTTAGGGGAATTTGAACCCTTTTCCATTTTTTAAATAAGGACAGTTTAATAATCCATGTTCCTAGAAGTAAATTAGTATTTACAGGAACTAGGCAAAGAAATAACTATATGTTCAAGAACATCAAAACCCACAAGTCGGAATTGACGTTCCATTGCGTTTAAGCAGTGAGAGAACGTTAATAGACATAATATGCCTTTATCGAGTGGGAGTGGTGTTTGAACAGTGAATACTATAATAAGAAGTCACTAATATTTCAATGTCGTAAGGTAATGAAAGTAATATTTATTAGTACTTCGTGTAGTAGGAGAATGCTAAAGAAAATCATAATTCAGTGTACACTCTTGGGATAGTTTCAGTAACAGGATCCTTGAAGAGTAATACCAAATTAGATTCTTACCACAAAGCACTACTGGACAAATATTATATCAGAAATAACTTTTAATAATCATGTAAAAGAATGCTTAAGAAAGTTGTAGATGCATGGTTATGAGTCTAAGTGAGATATTGTTGGGGCATATACTATTAACCATGCATTTGGATATAGTATATTCTAATAATTATCATGGTTAAAATTCTAAGTGGGAGATTGTTGGGATATATACTATTAGTCATGGGTTTAGTGTAGATAAAGTTTTATTATGGAATAATTGTTTATTCATTTTTAATAAAGTTTTAAATATATCATATATTAGTCTATGGCCTTTGCTTATATAGTAGATGATTTAGTGTATAGAACTTAGCTTATACACAGAAAATTAAATTATTGGTTCTTATAAGTATAAAGTTTGAGTTCACAATCTAATGATGGAATTGGACAAACCATCATGGATGATTGTAGCACAAGATTAAATATAATTTATCTTGATTATGGGAATGGTTTAATTCCAACTTCTTGTGCAAGTACATTTTGTATGTATTGAACCAGACCAAGTAGAGATAAGTATTTTATACTGACTTAATAAAATAAACACTCTAGCCATTAAACATATTTATACTCTTAATCTTGATATAATTATTATTGGTTGTGTACATTATTATTGTTTTGATTTATTAAAAAGCGAGATTCTTTCGTCGGTCAATATGCCTGGTAAATTGGATAATAATAATGTATATTGGCGAAGTAATAGTTAGTTGATGGAATCCATGTCTCGGTTTAGAGATTGATGATACACCTTTATGAAAGCTTATAAGTTTTCATGTGTAAATCCGGCCGGTGAATTTTGTATCCGACACATGAAATAAGTTAAGCGAAAGTATGAAGGAAATAATCAATAAGTTAAATCGTCTGTAATCTAATTTAATTTATTAGTATCTGAATCTTAACATGGGGAGTTGAATAAGATTTAATGGATGAATTTCGAAATTGAATAAGGAGTGCAATTACGAAAGTGAAATAATTCATAATTAATTATGGTAGATATTAATTTTGAAAAATAGAAATTAATTTCATAATTGAAAGTCTTGTTAATTAAATTTTGTGGTCCCTGTTATGCCTAAATAATAGGAAATAAAGAAGAAAAAAAATTCTGGTGAAAAGAAAAATCTAACAGGTTTTGGAAAGGGTTTTAACCCTTAAAATTTGTGCTATAAATACAGAAGGTTTTCCACATAGAGAAGTGAGAGATGGTGGCTGAAATTTTCAGCCAAGTTTTCCTAGAAATTTTGCCCATACGAAATTGCTATTTCCGGATATTGTTTGGGTAATGCAGTAGAAGACCGTGAAACGTTCGGGGATCGTAATCGTGCGGGTGGTGAAGATTGCATTGAGTTGTTGTGCAATTGGAGGCTCACGTGATAGAGGAGCTTTGTTCACGCTTCAAGAGGTAACCCGTGAAATTCCGTTTATACTAGTTGTCTAGATACATGTGATTTTGATACTGGAATTGCTTCCGCCGCATATAATAATCCATCAATAACTTGAAAGATAAGGCATATTACTTGCTATGACAGGTTAAAATACATTGATTGTGTCAAAGTTATTTACACTATATGAGTACATAAGCTAAATCGTAAACAAATAAGCGACTTGACATCAGGTAGCTAACCTGTCATAAAATGCAATTCAAACAAAATGCCTGGCAATTTTATTATGTAACTGGTCAGCACTACAAGAATATTATTAACATTTCAATTGAATGAGATCACATATCCTAGCATTTTGTCACTTTGATGAATTTCCTTTTATTTCAGTGTTCTTTAATTTCCTAACGTGCTAAGGTTCTGAATCATTCAACTAAACGGTACAATTTCACCAAAGCATAAACAATGATAGAAGCAGAAACACATAGACAAAGCCAATGGCAAGCATGTTGCGCCATCTCTGTTCTTGAGGTCTCAAGTTTCTCGTCTTCTTTTTCCTGAGGTGCAATCCTGTTTTAAACCAAGAATCAAGATAATCAGAAAATAACTCCATTGTATAGAAATATGTACACTCTAGGTAGAGAAGTAAAAAAAGGCAGGCCGGTGCACTAAGCTCCCACTATGCGCGGGGTTCGGAAAAGGGCCGGACCACAAGGGTCTATCGTCCGCAGCCTTACCCTGCATTTCTGCAAGAGGCTGTTTTCACGGCTCGAACACGTGACCTCCTAGTCACATGATAGCCACTTTACAAGTTATTCAAGGTAGAGAAGTAATAAAGTTAAAAGCATGCCTTGGTAATGGCAGAACTTTAGCTATTGCTGCTGGAATTGGTAGTGGTAGTTTTGGTTCTTGGGATTGAGTAGAGTCTGATGTTGCAACTGGCAATGGCTCTTCAGGTGGGATCGGGACGTTTTTGGCCTGTGAAATTATAAAAGTAGCATAGTCAATGTATATTTCTTGTTCATTTTGAGGATCTTAGTTAATTGCCATCAACATATATAACATACCAATTTCCTGAAGAGAGGATTGTAAAACAACTCAAAGTATCTTTGCTTAGCCTGCTTTTGCCCCACATTGAATTGTCTCCAAAATCCATAGATTGATCCCATATTCAACACTTTGTTTGCATAAATCTTCCACGTATAACTGCATCGAAGCGGGACTTAAAACCACGAAAATATAACATGATAAGCATTTTTTCCATTTTTTAAACTTGGAACTAGTTTGTTACCATTCTTCAATGCGCTTGAGACCTCCCTCAGATATCTTGTCCCAATATTTAGAATCAACCTTACACTTCTCAAAGAAATCAGCTATTTTCTTGCTCGATCCGTCCCCATTGTAAGGATCAATATGGAAGCCTGAAACCCCATCAACAATGATCTCTGCAGGTCCACCTTGATTAGTAGCAAATGTAGGCAATCCACAATTCATTGCTTCAATAACGGTTAGTCCAAAAGCTTCGTATAAAGCTGGTTGAACGAAAGCTCCCTTAGTGTCAGCAATAGTTCGATATAGCTCACTGTTTCGATATTTATCAGTTTGAGCTGCTATCCATCTCATTTGTCCCTTGAGATTGTATTTCTCAAACAATTCATGCATCTTCTTGATTTCAGCTGCTTCCTCCCGGTCTTTTGATTTTGATGGATCGAAGAATCCCCCAACAATGACAAGGTTTACCAAGTTTCGCAACTTTTTATTCTTCCCATACCACTCACTCAAGCCTGACAGGTTCTTCACCGTATCAAATCTTGCCATTGAAAATATAATTGGTTTTTTACGGTCTGCAAGAAACCCACTGTTCCAAAAAAATGTCACTGATAAGTAACCACATATCCGGTAAAAACAGAACATTTTAAGCAATGGTTAGATTAGGAAAATGGGGCAATTGGACTTACATGTGCTCATTGTTTTGCTCATTACTATAAAGTAGTTCCTCAATAGCAGGGTGAAATGTGCTGAATCGTTTCTGTTTCTCAGTGAAGGGGAAATAGGCAGACTGTTCAGCCCCAGGAGCAGCAATGTTGAACTTTGGATCAAATACGTTGATGCCTGAAACAGCTCTATAAAGCCCCGGCATGGTAAATGCTGTGTGACTTTCATATTGTCCAGGCCTAGTTTCGCTGAATGACGAATGATAGCTTTTAGTGTTGGCCACTGCAGTAAATTCATTAAGTTACCAAATATACTGAGAGAGGCAGTGCTAACCTTCCAGCGATTTCTTGATATGTGCTGGTAATGATAAAATCAGCAGCATTCATTGCCAATAAATCGGCAGTGAATTGGCAAGAAAAGTGGTACTTGGAATCAAACTGCTTCCACTTCACATCAGAATCTTCATACTTTGTTTTCTCTAATGCATGAGCAATGGTTCCCTGAAATGTTATCATCTCATAAGATTTCCGTTTAATTATCAAGAAAAAAATGTAGAAAATCTGATCATATGATCAGCAGTGGAACCTGAGTAACTCCAAGTTTATTGGCCACTAGAGATGCCACTAAATTTCCATCTGTGTAGTTCCCAATTATGAGGTCTGGTTTACCTTCCATGAGCTCAAATATCTTAGCAGAAGCATCCTAATGATATACGTCACAAACCAAACGATTAGCTCAAGAAAGTAAATAAAGTATATGAATAGGTGGTAATTTTGTTAGAACACTTGCCTTGGCATAGTTCTCCAAGTAAGGATAGATATCAAACCGAGAAACCCATTGGCGAAGAACTCCTGTCTCAGTCCTGAATGGAATTCTCAGGATGTGAGAATGGGACGAGTTAAGTATAGGCTCCATCTCCTGATTGCACGTCGTCCCTCGAGCATCTGGTATGAGACGAGTGACCTGTATACATCATGGAAGCAGGAAACAAATATTTCAATCATCTTAATCCCCCCTCTGAACAATTTCAAAACCTTGGCTAAGCATATTTCTGCATAACTCACCACAAGAATCTTGGGCTTCACGTTTAAGCCTTGCTGCTTGATTCTTTGTAACATTTCCTCCTCTAAAGCTCTTACTTGATCCAGAATATAAACAACCTGTTAAATACAAGTTTGAATTCAATGATGCAAGTGTCGCTAATAAGCAATATGAGGCAAAAGGAGATAATTGCAGTGTATGTAGACCTGGCCTCCAGTATCCGGCAAACCAAGGACATCTGCTTGGCCAAAGTAACCGTGAATGGAGAAGATAACGATGTTGAATGTAGTAGGAAGCTTGCTGAAAAAGGACTCCATATTTATGGGATCTGGCGCTTGGATTATCTCGGAAAGCAATCTCATTGTCTCTCTTACTCGTCCTGCGTTGTGACCCCACCCTTTGTCAAAGCCCCATTCTTTGAGCCTAGAGTTTTCATATCAAGTCATAAACATAAACAACTTTCCAAAAGGCAACATATTCTTGGTACATTGCATATGATAACGGAAATGTTTGAGAAGCTTACTTATGCTCAAAGTCTTTATAAGGTGTGTCTTTGGGAAAGGAAGATACAAAAACTTCAGCTACTATCAATGCTGCTTGAAGCTTAGAAACACCATTCAGATTCTCATTGATCATCAGATTCTGCAAAGTTTCAATTTAAAAAGGAACTTTATAACGCGCATCATTATATAATACCTTAAGAAACAAAGGTAGTCCAATTTCATACCTCTCCTTGATGATTAAGAGCTAGTAAGTAATCAAGCAAAGGCTGGGCATCCTCTAGCTTTCCACCAAACTTTGAAGACAAAACTTTTGAGATAAAGTTGAGCCCATTTCCGACAGAAGAGGAAAGGGCTAACCGAGGATTAGAGTAGTCAAAAGCACCAAAATCGACTTCCAGTGCATTATCATCCTTTGCCCTGCTTGCACATTCAACAATCCAAAAATCTTGTATGTTACAAAATTGTTTCTCTTTGAAATGATACAATTTTCAACTTACCAGTCTTCGTCAAAGATCATCTCTTTGAATTTGAGATATTCCCTGGCTGAAATAGCTTCCACAGAGAGATTTTCAGCGTTTACTTTGACATAATCCCAGAAGCCAGGATTGTGCCTTACTGCAAAAGCAACATAAGGTGGAACAACAGCTGCCTCCTGAAAATTTCAAAGAAAAACGTTACACCTTGCAATAACTCTTTTGCTTTTATCTTTTACTATTCAACCAAGGAGGTTAAATGGTGCTGACCTGTGTGGAACTCATAATTTTTCCAAGTGAACCCTCCAAAGTCTTCGTTCTTTCTGCCTTGTCTTCAATAGTTTCTTCTATTTCTTCTGTTAAATGTTTCAGCTTCATCAGCCTGCTTCCCATTGCAATGAACCTTTCACATCAAATTTTGAGGTCAAAAAGAAGAAAAGTAGTTAGCATTATGCATGGAAATTTGACATAAACACGTACAGGGAAAAACCAAAAAGAACAAGAAGGGTGTTCACCTAGCGAAGCATCTCTTCATATGATACCGGCTTTGTTTCAAAGCATCAGGCATGCTATCAGCAACTGTTGAGGCCATTGTAAAATTGTATTTACGAGTGCAAAGAAGAAAATAGGTTGAAACTTGCAGTGAGGACCCTTGGTGCTTGGTGACAAATGATGGTGCAATGCTTTATATAAGAAATGGTTGAATGAAAGAAGAAAGTAAGCACGTGGAAACGGAATTTGATGGCAGCCAATGAGGGAGTGTAGAAGCAAAGATAAAGACATTCCATGGCGCCTAGTTTGTTCTAAGGTGGCAAGAAGGATGAAGAAGAAAGATGGAGACAAAGTAAAGAATTCCCTTTTTGTTTACCATCAAATCTTGGTTTTGTGTTTGCCATTCCCTCCAGGCTTTTGAGTGATTCCAATATTTTATTTTTTGTACGACTTGTCTTTCCTGAGATTTATTCTTTTCTTCCTTAGTTTACCACTTTACCTACAAAGCTTCATCTACCCTTCCCTTCACTTTCACGCAGTGAATTATGTATGCTATATATGAAGTCCAACTAAAGGAAACGGTGCTGATATTTAAATTTTATAAATAAATCGTTAAGCAGAGAGGACCGCTATGTTTTGCAGTTACAGTTAGGCACATCTCATTCTCTTCAGAAATTAGACACAACCATCAAAGAGTTGTCATGGAAAGAATAGATTCCTTTAAGCCCTCTGGAATAGCCAAAAACAACATCCATTTGATTTTCCGCCGGTGGAGAACATACTTATGATCTGAAGTTTATAACAAAACTGAATCGGAAGTTGAAAGCATTGGTATTACAGTGGCACAAATCAGAGAGGACATGGCACGTCTGTAATGTCCTCACAGCACTTATACTGGAAACATATTAATTATATAGTATTGACTAATAGGAATTTGAAACAGCCATGTGCTTTGATACATGAATGCATGATCCAAGAACAATCCACTAAACAAGCACTGATGGTTTCGAAGTATTTATACCATGGCGTTAGCACCCTGTTAAAAATTCAGCGCAAAAATAAAATGTAACACAAAAATACGCCGACCGGGCATACTATGTGTATCACGAGGAATCTAGGAAGGAGCGCTGCTTAAAACCACAACGTCACAAACATTAAATAGTTTTCCGGCATCACTAGTAACAAATATTAAGGGAAGCCAAGCAGTTACAACTATGATTTATAGGAAAACGCAAAAGACAAACAGGCATGATAAGCCACAATTAACGTCTATGGCTCCAAAGGATGCATGCATATCAGCTAAAGTCCAAACTATAGCTTGTTTGTTAAGACACTAGCAGTAGAACATAACCCTCTTCACATTATCCTTGAGCGCAGGAAGAGGTCTAACAGCAGCACCAGCAACTGGGGCTCGGGTGTTCCTTCCAGCAGCTCCTGCACCACCCCCTCTGCCAGCAGCAGCCCCACTTGTTACTGAACCACCATCAGATGTCTCAGGCTCCATATAAAATCGAGCACGGAAAGCTGCCAAATGTGCATAATATGCAGGGGGAACTGCAAAAGCAAAACATTTATGTTCAAAATTATATTATGATAAACGAACAATAGCTAAAATAAGTAAAAAGAAGGGAGGACAGACTACAAAAAAACCGACTAAATAACAAACAAAGCCATAAACAAGTGTAGAGCCATACCGATGGAGACTGAACGTGTGCACCTTGCATATCTAAAAAGAGGAAGATTAAAGACCATCAGAATGACCAAGTACACAAGGAAATTTCCAGAACCCTGATAAATTCAAAAGTGCACTCACGTATAGCAGAGGTTATTGGTCAAAGACTGCAGCGCATCGGCTGTGAATTTGTTCTCGTCCCATAGAACATGGTAGTGAGCTGGACGGCTCGTACCCTACAGTATCACAACATTCATTAACATTACAATTCGGCCTCACCTTGACCACCATTATGGTTTACATTATAGCAATCTTTCACCTGTATGCCAGCATGGCTACAAAGATAGAAATCAAACTCTGTCGGATGGCATATCTTTGAATCTACAACAGTACCTGTACAGTCATGTTTTGAAAATAAGATTTAGCATCACTTGTAAGATGTCCAAAGAACAAGAATTTAGATCCACACTTACCGGGTATAATGTTCCCGCTCCTGTCAACTGCATTTCTGTCACGGTGGTTATTGGCAAAAAGCCTTGTGTGATGTCGTTTCTGAACCACAACAAATGTAACTGGGGGCTGATAATTTGGCTCCAAAGATGCACATGCCTGAATTAGCTCAAGTCAGTGCAATACTTCTAATAAATAAAGTAGGAAGAGGAAATGAGCAGATTACACATAATCTATAATTAAGAATAAATAACAAAAGAGAAACGAACATACTTTGCGGATCGCATCAAGTTCGAAAAGAAGCACTTGATAAAATTGTCCTTCACTGACACCATCCCTGAAAGAGAAAGTATTTCATTTAAGCCAAAGAAAGAACAAGAATAGAAAAATCGAATATTGCACTTGTAACAGCACTATTTCACCATACCTGTAGAAAATGATTCTCTGAGGCTTTTGTCCAGTAGCTCTTCGGAAGGATATAAGTAAGTCCCTGAATCATAAATAGGAAAAGTTAGAATATCATAATATGAAGAGTTCAATCCTCCATCAGAATCCAAAGGAAGAGACCAGCTGCTAAAAGCTTTCTCTATCAGAATCCACGAGAAACACAACTGCTAAAACCCCAAGAAAGTAGTACTAGAAAAAGAGGAAGCAATATAGTTATCGTACTTAATCATTCCACCAGCAACTGTCCCCTTAACAGGATCTTGCCTAGTCGTGTACAGATCCTGAATAAGCTCTTGCCTATGGGCTTGAGCAGAAACTAGACCAGCATACTTTGTAATCTCAGGCCAATCTTGAGAAGCAACAACCTGCAAAAACAAAATTATTTCACATTCAGAACCTCAAAGATAAAGAGGTGGTCCACGAACTGAATAACAAAGTGTACCGCGGCAATGGATGGGCTAGAGTCCTCCCCAGGGTGAGGGTGGGTGACATCTGCACCAAAAATGATGGTAGGCCGGTCACTGACAAGGGGAATTCGCCTCGATATTGCATCAACAAGCACAGTGTTTCTCCCTCCCACCTTCACATTGATCTTCAGCGATACATTGGCTAGATACTGTTTGCTCATCTTAAATACATGTTTTGTCAAACAGCACTGTGAGACAACTCCTAGTTCAGTCTCACAAATACGCTTCAGATCACCTGGTCAAGAAATAAAAAAAATTAGCCCCCACATCTTGCAAACTTCTGCTAAAGAAGACAAGAGGTTTTATTTTCATTTATACCATAAAGAGATCCATTATTGTCTGGCAAGATGACAACTAGCAAATCAAGCTCTCTCCCATGTGGCTGCAACTTAGTCATAGCATCATGAAATCGAGTTTTCAAGACTCTTTCGACCTGATCAGGGCGTGCACTCGAAGGTGGCAGAACAGGATTTGGATTGAAATTCTAAAAAGACAAGATAGTAACGTCAATATTGGGCTGAAAGACCCAAAAAATACAAGAAAAGAAAACTGCAAACTGCTTATTTACCATGCCAGATATCTGGCACATTTGTGCAAGCTCAGAGCAAAACCCATGAGCAACACTGTCTTGCACATTGCGAGAGAAGTTTATGCAGATCCAATTGTTAACCGTCCCTCCATTAACCATTTTCTGTCAATATTAAGATATACAGTATTAGTTTTAGCTGAGCAAAGAACAACAGCCACAAAGCAGTCTCACCAATAAGCTAGGATGGTGTGTACTAATAATGCACTCCATTTCATTGAATCAAAATAATAAGGGAAAATGCAACGTGGACCATCTACCAGTACACAGCCACACAGCAGTCTCACAAAAAAGCCAGGCACCTCCAATGTTTTCATTGAATCAAAATAATGAAGGGAAAATGCAACACGGGCCTTCTACCAGTACACATCAGATAGTACGAATTAACTGAACATAAAACAAAAAACAAAAAGATGAGATGAAATTTAAAGAGTGTCAACAGTACTAGGTACCTTATTCATCATATTCCATTGGCCAACTTGTGGCAGGCAGTCCTTTTCTCGACCATTATCATGATATTTAAGCTGCAGAAATACATACTCATTACTGAAATCCTAAATAAAATAAAACTCTTTCACTGCACAAATCAAACTTAAGAAAGAATGGTATACTCAGGGGTAGTTAAAGACCATACCCCCTCAACCATGAGGGGAATTAATTTTTTGATAAAGACGTGAGGAGCCTTAACTTACCCGAGGTGGAGGCAAAATGCGAGCCTCAACTTGTGCCAACTTGTCACTAATCTTAATACCAAACTCCTTGGCATATGGGTCATTAGCATAGGCATTATGATGTACGGTCTGACAAGAAACGGAAATAAATGGAAGTGAATTTGTAAGCAAATTATCAAATCAAAAACAGTCATCGCAACCGTGATATCTTCTCCAAGTCTCAACATGCCAAAATTGACTACCGTCTAGCCTTGAAAGAAATCTAGACAAAAAGGGAATATCCTCTGTCGGTGACCGTGGCAAATGCTTAGCCTTAAAGATCTCACATTCTTTTCAAAATGTGTTAAAGATGGAATATGGATCATGACACGGGACTAAAACAGGAAATCATTCACCAACACAGCTCGTGGCGAAGCAGGACAGACTCTCACCATAAAAGAAGAAAACAAAAGATCTTATTTACATTACTGATGCATACAGGTGATGCAAATTTGTGAATCATCAAGTTCCAACAAATTAAATTCCCAAACTAGATAACCATAGCCATGCAATTACAAATCACAAATATAAATAAGATTGCTCTACTTATCTCTCTATCTTATTCACATTCACTTTTCCACCAAAACCTTATCAAGTGAAACTATGTGACTAACACATCGCATTGTGGCTCCTAATAATAGATAAATCTATATGAACATGCATTTATCCCAGAAAAGAAAATACTACTCCCTCCGTTCCAGTTTATGTGAACTTATTTCCTTTTTGGTTCGTTCATTTGAAAATAATTTAGCTTAAACTTACAATTCTACCCTTAATGAGAAGCTTTTATAACCACACAAATGCTCTAGGCTCCTTTTTAATTTGTTTAGGACCACAAATTCTAAAAGTCATCATTTTTTCTTTAATTCCGTGACCAATCAAACACATTCACATAAATTGGAACGGAGGGAGTAACTGATCTGAAGTGCAGCAACTTAGAATCAAAGTAACAGCACCAGTAACAATTAATTTAACGCCCAAATGTCACTTCACTTCTACATTATAAATAAATCAACTGCCCAATTAGCCAACTATGCCTCAATCGCAATGTGTTCCAAATAAAGCATGTAAATAAATAAGAAGGCAGATCTCCAAACCTCAAGAATATCGCGCTCCCTCTCTTGGGGGCGCTGGCAGGTCACTTTCAGAAGTGCAGTGATCTGTCTCTCATTCAAGCGCTTTGAGTACCTTTGTCCCTCCACAATCTTGCAGACCTGGACCATAATATATGTAAGCATAGAAAATTGATAAGATAATAAGCGAAGATTAGTTTTCAGTGTGAAAGAGGCACTAACTTCCATGGGCAAGTAATTAGGTCTCTGCTGATTTCCAACTTGTAGACAAGGCCACTGGGTATGCTGAATTACAAACCCATATGTTTCACGAAAATATTCAATTACAGATTTCACTGTACCATTTTCGTCAACAGGGAAGCTACCAAAAAACAAGGGGAAAACAACAAAGAGAAAGATCAAGGATCAGCACCAAGAAAGAATCAAGGAAGATATGACAGGAAACGGAACGCCAGCATGTAGGAACCCCACTATTTGCAGCTACACATGATATGGCCTTATACAAAAGTTCTCTTATAGCTAAATAAGCCTACATACGTCAACTCTCTTGTTGCTTGAGATGTTAAACCCGAAATGCGGTACTTCCTCCGCATATTTCCACGATGAGTAACCTCCACCTTCACACCTCTCAGAGCTTTTTTGATCTGCAGCTCAAAAACCACCAATTACAGAGTGAGAGAAACAACATTCATAAGAAGCAAGTTGTCAAAGCAAGACAACGTATCCAGAAAGTACAATCTGCTATACGCCAACTAGATAGAGGACAAACATCTAAACAATGACTAGAACTTAAGAAAAAGATTCTTAGAAAGTCAGAAGTTTACCTTTACACGGTCAGCATCAGACGGTCTAGATGACACATCCCGGTTCAGAAGCTGTGTCACAAAATCAATGACTGGCAGTGGCTCAATGAAGGCAGTGGAAGACATATCTGTACATTGATACACAAAATTGAACATCATAAAATTTTCTTAATTACTGTGGGAGTTAAGTAAAACTTCAAAGAATATAGCAAAACAGCAGTTCCAAAATGTAAATACTATGCATACCGATGTTCAGTGATAAGCCCATTTGTGTGGGGCGAATGCTTTGATAGAACCCGCGCCAACTCTCTAAACCTTCACCCAATGGTTGCCTTCGCCCTAAATCAGGGGAATAGAAAGAACGGCCCACAGGACAAAACCTGCCATCACTCACAAATTAAGAAAATATACAATTTGATATTCATAAATAATCAATTTTCTTTGTGTACAATCATCACAATGTAAAGAAACTACAGTGACGTGCATTGCATCCAAAAACCATACCTAGATGTTGGCAACTCACGCAGAACAATATCCAGAACTTGAAGCGCTTCTTGAGGTGCATCGGCCTGCTTCCCTTCTAAAAACATTCCCAAGTGATGAAGATCAGCACGGGCAGCCAATTTGATCACAACTTTAAATTCCCTTTCCCTTCTGTTTCAATAATAACAAAAAACAATAACAAAAAAAAATTTAGAATTGCTAGAAACTGAACCAACAACTATTTAAAACTTCAGGTATATACCTAGCACCACCAGGCCCATCCTCATCATCAATAAGAGTTATTTTGAAGTCTTTTTGAACAAATGGAAGGGGCCCTGCAGTGTATAGACTTTTCCTTCCATCATATGCTGGAAGTCTCTTCCCAAGATGAGATTCTCGGTACAGCTTCACCAGCTGCGCCATGACAGCACGGTTGACGCCACGTGATGACACCTCTGGAGAAATTGTGACCTGAAATTCATTAAATAATGATTAACAATAGATATGATATACGATAGGGAAGAATAAAAGAAACCAAAATAATAAGAACAAAAAAAATTACTAGAAAGTTTGAGCACTCACATCATACTGGTGCAAGTCTTTGTCAGGCAGCTCTGCGAAGAAGTGATTGGCTTTGACTATGCATCTCATACCATTGCTCCCCTTCCCTGGACGCAGGGGGAACCTTAGTGATTTGCTTGATGCAGGCGGTACTGATTGCGTTGGAGCCGCTTCTTGCTGCAAAGCAAGTTGCTGGAACTGTTGTGTCACTTGTAGAGCTGCCTGTTCAGGTGGCTGAGATGATGAACCAGCTTCTGAGGATGTTTCAGTTGGTCTTACATAAGGTATAGGCTGAGTAGTCATTGCAGCTTGATATGGAGTCTGGGAGGTAGCTTGGTGCAGCTCGGGTGCTGGTGGCCTAGAAGGCCCACCAGAAGGTGCCCCACGGCCACCTATGCCACCATGTTGCTGAGGTGGTCCTCCGCCTCGTTGATGCTGCTGAGTCCCCCTGCCCTGCTGATAGTATTCAGGTTGTCCACCATATGACTGTTGAGGGGCCATTCCACCATATGACTGTTGAGGGGCCATCCCCCCACGTGGAGGTCCACCAGCACCACGGCCACCATATCCTCCCTGCTGCGGCCTCCAGCCTCTTCCTCCACCTTGGTAGCCGCCTTGTTGTTGCTGCTGTGGACGCTGGCCGCGACCCTGTGCTCCAGTTTCTTGAGCACCTTGGTAGCCGCCTTGTTGTTGCTGCAGCTGCTGTGGATGCTGGCCTCGACCCTGTCCTCCAGTTTCTTGAGACCCAGAGCTTTCACCAGAACCAGGTAACTCAGTTCTCCTCTTCCGCACCATTGTATCAACTATAAAAAACCAAACAACAATGATTGAAAAAATTCAGTCACGTTCACACAGAGATCAGCCGCATTCTCTTCAAAATATTTAGAGACTGGTATGACCTCAGAACCGAAAAAGCGCAAACCAAAACCCAAAAAAAAGTATCCACTGAACTATACATAGACAGAAGAAGCAACTTATATTGTAGACATAGGCAACACTTATTTCCAAACTAAAAACAAAACGCCAAAGAGGACAGGAAAACAAAACAACAAAAACCCTAGCTAACTAAAGTACACCTTAGCACTGGCTTAAAATACATTTGTGAAAGCAAAACAACAAACGCTAGGGGAAAAAGTGATAACCTAAAAGATCTGATCATCAAGCGAATTCAACGAAAACAACAGCAACGGAAGAATCAGAGTAAAACTCACAAGTGAAACCACAGATCGACAAAAAACTAAAGCCAAAAACACAAAGCAAACAGATCTATCCAAAAACATCACAAACTAAAACTAACACAAGTGCAAAGAAACGAAACCTAACAACAAAAACGACAAAAAAAAACTAAAAACATTAATCCGATCCTTACCTCAAAAACCGCCGACGCTGTAAAGCCGATTACCGCACACTCCAAATGATGGGAGCAGAGGGGGGAAATCGGCACTAAAGGGGGGAGAGAGGGAGAGAGAGAGAGAGAGAGAGAGAAAGTGACAAAGTGAGGGAGGGGACTGTGATTTTTAGAGAGAGGAAATCGATGAAATGGAAGGGGATTAAGGAGACCCGGTGTCTTATAAAGCGAGAGTAGGTCGTCTAAAATGACAACTTAGCCCCTACATGGTTCCATTTCTGTGTCCTTTTTGTTTGGACGCGAGTCCAATCGGATGCTGATGTGGACATATCATGGACGTTGACTGGGTTCTAATGAGCTGGCTGATGACGAGGAAAAGTTTACGCAGCATAGTTGTTCTTTTTAACTAGTATAAGAAGCCGCGCGATTCGCGGATAATTTGACAAAATATTAACCTTATAAATTATAATCAAATATATTATATTGACTTAATAAATATTAGTTGTATTTTATTATTTAATATAATATATATAAATATAACACAATCTATACATAATTAAAGGATACACATCATATAGTAATCAAATAAAAATTTTGATCATTTTTATTTTTATTATTGAATTAGCAAGTACTTAGAATTATTGATAATTTTTTTGAGTGTTATCTATTTATTTTTTATTTTTTAATTTATTTAAAATATAAATATCATGAAATTATCTCTATCCCCCTATTTTCGCACATTCTTTTCTACTTTAATACTTATTTGATTAGTTTTCAAATTTTGTAGTTTATAAAAAATTTAAATAAAGTAATATTTTTTTATTATAGCTAATTTATTTTATTTTAAAATATTTATAAAACTCCAACTTGAAACTACTCCCCAATTTGAATGGTTTTTTTTTATTATTATTTTTATTGTAGCTAATTATAAAATATGTATTTATAATTTAAATAGAATAACCAATTAATTAAAAATTAAGATTCAAAGGTTTATAGTTAGAAAGGGAGTAACCAAAACTACTCCCCAAATTGAGTATGTAGTATTTTTTTTGTTTTATTTTTTAATATTTTTGTTTTATTGTAGCTAATTTAAATTTTTTTCTTAGTTTTAGTCTTTTATTTTAAAATAATTTTAAAACTCCAATTTGAAACTACTCCCAGGTTGAAAAATGTCACTTGAAAAATATTTTGTCTTAACAATGGCACTTGACTTCTTGTAGTTTTCATTTGAATTGGAAGTTATTTTCTTTTTTTTGTTTTTTATTTTAAAATATCTCCAACTTGAAACTACTCCTAAATTTGAATGGGTATTTCTTTTATTTATATATTTCCATTTTTTATTATG
>MU732767.1:138235-151518 GCA_026770625.1 Nicotiana glauca | reverse complement strand
AATAAAAGATTTTGCTGAGGAACCAAATGCAGTGGTTAGTTCTATTGTTGGTAATCATCCTGAAGTAACTCACTTGCTGTGACTCCTATTCCCTTAGATGAATAGGACACTCCACATTATGTTGATCATAACAATATTATTAGTTCTTGTAATTCTTATGCTCCACCTTATGTTGAGGAAATAAGAAAATCAACTAGAGTATCTAAGCCTCCAATATGTCTTAAGGATTATGTTAGAAATGACAGGCTAAACTCTGCAAGTTGTTGCAGATACACTATCTCAGAAGTAATTGGATATGAAGAATTTTCTCAAAAGTATCAAAGCTACTTGGATAACTTTTCAGTTGATGTGGAAACTACATCATATTCATAGGTAGTAAAGTACAAGCGATGGGTAGAGGCAACACTGATGGAAATTAAGGCACTAGTGGATAACAAGACTTGGGAATTGGTATGTTTGCCACAAGGATAGAAGGCAATATGATGCAAATGGGTTTATAAAATCAAATATAAGACATCAAGAAATGTAGAAAGGTTCAAAGCTCATTTGGTAGCTAAAGGGTATAATCAGAGAGAAAGTTTAGACTATCTAGAAACCTTCACCTGTGGTGAAAATGGTTAATGTTAGAAGTGTGTTGTCTATTGCAGCCTCAAGACAATGGTCTATTCATCAAATTGATATTTACAATGCCTTTTTGCAAGGTGACCTTTCTGAGGAGGTGTATATGGAAATACCTCAAGGTTTCAAGGGATCAAAAAATAAATTCAGAGCTTGCAAGCTTCTTAAGTCTCTCTGCGGACTTTCAGCAGAGTCATTTGGATTATTCCTTGTTCATCAAAAGAGCAACATATCACATGGTTGTTGTCCTAGTATATGTTGACGATCTCCTTATCACTGGTGATAGTATTGTCGTGATTCAATAGACCAAGGATGACTTACAATTCTCATTTAAGATCAAGGACCTAGGAGAGCTTAAATACTTCCTAGGCATAGAGTTTGCACGAAACCGTAATGATATATTAATGCGCCAATGTAAATATGCTCTAGAGCTCATAACTGCGTTGGGGCTCTCAGGTTACAAGTATGTATCCTGCCCTATAGAACCTAATATGAAGCTTACTACGAGTTAATTTGACACTCATACGGGATCATCTGATGACATATTGTTAACTGATCCAGGACCACATCAAAGGGTCTTAGGAAAGCTCCTTTACTTGACCATCACAAATCCAGATATTTCTTTTGTTGTTTAGAGTTTAAGCCAGTTCATGCATAGTCCTAAAGTCTCTCGTATGGAAGATGCACTTAAGGTAGTCAGGTATATCAAGAATAGTCCTGGCTTGGAAGTTCTATTGACTGCTCATTGTTCCAAATCACTATCAGCATTTTGTGATGCAAACAGGGTTGCATGCCCTAATATAAGCAAATCAGTTACATGCTACTTCATTAAGCTTGGTACTTCCTTGATATCTTGGAAATCTAAGAAACAATCCACTATTTCTAGAAGCTCAACTGAAGTTGAATATTGCAGCCTAGCTTCCACTATTGCAGATGTTATATAGATCACTGGCTTTCTCAAGGAGCTAGGAGTGCAACATCATTCCGTTGTGCCTATCTACATTGATAGCAAATCAGCTCTTATTATTGCTGCCAATCATGTCTTTCATAAGCACACAAAATACATTGATATTGACTGTTATTTCATCTGTGAGAAGATTTAACAAGGCCTCATCTCCACTTTCTATTGTGCTACAACATAACAGGAAGTTTATATCCTTCCAAAAGGACTTGGTCGACTTCAACATTCATATTTGATGTCCAAGCTAGGACTTCTCAACGTTTTTCCCAGTCCTAGCTTGAGGGGGGGTGTAAAGGATGTAGGTTAATCTTAGTTAGCTTAATTATAGTTAATTAACTTAACTATAGTTAGTGATATAGTTAGTGAAGTACAATTGTCATTACTTAAGTGGTTAGTTAGTTAAAAACACTGTAGTAGCTTCTCTACCTTCATTACGTTTTGTACAGAAAACAGAGCATTTCCTCTTTTTCATGAAATTTCTCTCGGTTCTTCATCTAAGATTTCTTCTCTCTAGTTGCATGCTGCATGCAAATTCATCACAATGCTTTACCTATTAGATATTGGGGGCATTGCATTTGATACTGTTGTGTACATCATCAACATAATTCCTTATTTTGTTCTGGCACATAAGTGACCATATGAATTGCTACTGGGTAAGCCACCTTCACTGACACATCTAAAGGTAATTGGATATCTATGTTTTGCTACTAACTTGACAGGTCATGATAAATTTGCACCTCGAGCTATGAGGTCAGTCCTCCTGGGATATGCTACACATCAGAAAGGCTACAAACATTTGGATTTTGAAAATAAAGTGTTCTTTATAAGTAGAGATATAGTATTTTATGAAGATATATTTTATTTTCATACAGTAGAAGACTCATCATAACCATTATTCTTGGATATGAATCCGGTGCCAATAAAAGATTTTGCTGAGGAACCAAATGCAGTGGTTAGTTCTATTGTTGGTAATCATCCTGAAGTAACTCACTTACTGTGACTCCTATTCCCTTAGATGAATAGGACACTCCACATTATGTTGAGCATAACAATATTGTTAGTTCTTGTAATTCTTCTGCTCCACCTTATGTTGAGGAAATAAGAAAATCAACTAGAGTATCTAAGCCTCCAATATGGCTTAAGGATTATGTTAGAAAGGACAGGCTAAACTCTGCAAGTTGTTGCAGATACACTATCTCAGAAGCAATTGGATATGAAGCATTTTCTCAAAAGTATCAAAGCTACTTGGATAACTTTTCAGTTGAGGTGGAAACTACATCATATTCATAGGTAGTAAAGTACAAGCGATGGGTAGAGGCAACACCGATGGAAATTAAGGCACTAGTGGATAACAAGACTTGGGAATTGGTATGTTTGCCACAAGGACAGAAGAAAATATGATGCAAATGGGTTTATAAAATCAAATATAAGACATCAGGAAATGTAGAAAGGTTCAAAGCTCATTTGGTAGCTAAAGGGTATAATTAGAGAGAAAGTTTAGATTATCAAGAAACCTTCACCTGTGGTGAAAATGGTTAATGTTAGAAGTGTGTTGTCTATTGCAGCCTCAAGACAATGGTCTATTAATCAAATGGATATTTACAATGCCTTTTTGCGAGGTGATCTTTCTGAGGAGGTGTATATGGAAATACCTCAAGGTTTCAAGGGATCAAAAAATAAATTCAGAGTTTGCAAGCTGCTTAAGTCTTTTTGCGGACTTTCAGCAGAGTCATTTGGATTATTCCTTGTTCATCAAAAGAGCAGCATATCATATGGTGGTTGTCCTAGTATATGTTGACGATCTCCTTATCACTAGTGATAGTATTGTCGTGATTCAATAGACCAAGGATGACTTACAATTCTCATTTAAGATCAAGGACCTAGGAGAGCTTAAATACTTCCCAGGCATATAGTTTGCATGAAACAATGATGATATATTAATGCGCCAACGCAAATATGCTCTAGAGCTCATAGCTGAGTTGGGGCTCTCAGGTTCCAAGTATGTACCTGCCCTATAGAACCTAATGTGAAGCTTATTACGACTGAATTTGACACTAATATAGGATCATCTGATGACATATTGTTAACTACCAGGACCACATCAAAGGGTCTTAGGAAAGCTCATTTACTTGACCATCACAAAGCCATATATTTCTTTTGTTGTTCAGAGTTTAAGCCAGTTCATGCATAGTCCTAAAGTCTCTCGTATGGAAGATGCACTTAAGGTAGTCAGGTATATCAAGAATAGTCCTGGCTTGGTAGTTCTCTTGACTGCTCATTGTTCCAAATCACTATCAGCTTTTTGTGATGTAAACTGGGTTGCATGCCCTAATATACGCAAATTAGTTACAGGCTACTTCATTGAGCTTGGTACTTCCTTGATATCTTGGAACTCTAAGAAACAATCCACTATTTCTAGAAGCTCAGCTGAACCTGAATATTGCAGCCTAGCTTCCACTATTTCAGATGTTATATAGATCACTGGCTTACTCAAGGAGCTAGGAGTGCAACATCATTCCCCTGTGCCTATCTTATTGAATTTTGGGATCAATAAGAGAGGAAATTCTTATTGAATTTTGGGATGAATTACAATGGAATAGAACCCTCTATTTATAGGGAGAGAGTGACTTAGTCATCAAGTAATAAACCTTAGAATCTCTCTAAATATAGACATTCACCATAAATAAAATTCTATTTATAACACCCCCCCCCCCAAATGTCTATTCAACAGATAATGTGCCTCGTTAAAACCTTAACTAAAATAAAACCCAGTGGGGGAAAAATCTAGAAAAGGAAAAGAGTACACATATCTAATAATACGCCTTTTGGTTGCCTCGTTAAATACCTTGCAAGGAAAACCCAGTAGGACAAAATATTGTAAGGGAAAAAGAGTGCAACGCGCATTAACTCCCCCCGATGAGAGCATCAATTCACATCCTTGAGCCTTCACATCCTAATTTTGTACACTAGCTTCTTGAAGGTTGACGTCGGTAGAGACTTGGTGAACATATCAGCCATATTATCACTTGAACGAATTTGTTGCACATTAATATCACCATTATTTTGAAGATCATGAGTGAAAAATAACTTTTGTGAAATGTTCTTTGTTCTATATCTTTTTATGAATCCTCCCTTCAATTGAGATAAGCATGTTGTATTGTCTTCATACAAAATTATGGGTAGTTTGTCACACTTCAAACCATATTTGTCTCGAATAAGATGTATTATAAACCTTAACCACACATATTCTCAACTTGCTTCAGGAATAGCAATTATCTCAGCATGATTGGATGAAGTAGCCACAATCGATTGCTTAGTCGATCGCCAAGATATGGAAGTGCCTCCACATGTAAACACATAGCCTATTTGAGATCGAGCCTTATGTGGATCGGATAAATACCCACCATCGGCATAGCCAACAAGATTAGGATTACAATTATTTCCATAAAATAAGCCCATATCGGTAGTTCCTTTTAGATACCGCAATATGTGTTTGATTCCATTTCAATACTCCTTGTAGGAGCAGAGCTATACCTTGCTAAGATATTAACTGAAAAAATTATATCAGGCCTTGTAGTATTAGCAAGATACGTTAGTGCAACAATTGCACTAAGATATGATACTTCAGGACCAAATAACTCTTCATTCTTTTCTTGAGATCGGAATGGATCCTTATTAACATCAGGTGATCGAACAACCATCGGAGTACTAATGTATGTGCTCCATCCATGTAAAACCATTTCAATACCTTTTCTATGTAGGCAGATTGATAAACAAAAATTCCCTTTGCCAAATATTCAATTTACAAACCAAGACTTAATTTTTTCTTTCCGAGATCTTTCATCTCGAATTCCTTCTTTAAATAATCAATTACTTTTTGGAGTTCTATAGGAGTTCCAATAAGGTTTATGTCATCAACATATACGGCAAGTACAACAAATTTCGATATTGTTTTCTTTATAAAAACACATGGGCAAAATGACATAATTTATATAGCCTTCCTTTAATAAATACTAACTAAGACGATTATACCACATATGTCCTAATTGCTTTAGACCATACAAAGATCTTTGCAATTTGATTGAAAACATTTTTTGGGACTTTAATTATGTGCGTTAGGCATTTTAAATCCATCAGAAATTTTCATGTATATTTCATTATCAAGTGAGCCATAAAGGTCGGCGGTAACCACATCCATTAAATTCATGTCAAGCTTTTCATGGATAATAAAACTAATGAGATAACAGAAAGTTATAGCATCCATAACGGGTGAATATGTCTCTTTATAATCGATACCAGGCCTTTGTGAAAATCCTTTTGAGTACCTTATTTTTCTCATTCCTCTTGCGCACAAAGACCCATTTATATCCAACAGGCTTAACACCATTAGGTGTTTGGACTACAGACCCAAAAACTTCACATTTTTCAATTGAATTCAACTCTGATTGGATTGCTTCTTGCTATTTTGGCCAATCAAATCTTTGTCGACATGCTCCAACAGATTGAGGTTCAAGATCCCCGCTTTCTTGCATAATGCTAGATGTAACATTATATGCAAAGACATAATCCACCATTATATCCAGTCGATTCAAATTTGTCTCAATATCGATTGAATTTATTGATAATTCCATATTTTCTTGAGTCTCGGGCTCAGTGGATCCCTCGTGAATCTCATAATATAATAAATCATGAATTTCTTCATGAGATTCTTTCGTAGTGTCATTTTGATCGTTTGTTTTCCTTTTTCTAGGATTTCGATCTTTGGAACCTAATGGTCTACCATGTTTTAGGCATGCTTTTAACTCATTAGCTGTGACACTAGAAGATTATCCAATAGGGACATCAATACGGATTGGAACATTCTGTACAGGGATATGTGATTTTGTTATCCTTTTCAAATCCATAAATGCGTCTGGCATTTGATTTGCTATTATCTGCAAATAGATAATCTTTTGCACCCTTTTTCACAAATAGAGGCACGTGGATCAAGATGAGATAATAATGGATTTTTCTACAAAATTTCTCGTTTAGTTTCACCAACTTCTTCCCCTAATTTTGAGAAAAGTGTCTCGTCAAATCGACAATATGCAAATCGAGTAGTCAATAAATCCCCCGTTAATGTTTTAAGATAGCGAATAATGGGGGGCGATTCAAACCCAACATATATTCCTAACCTTCTTTGGGGAGTCCATTTTTGTGCGATATGGCGGTGTTACAAGCACATGTACTGCGCATCCAAAAATTCTTAAATGGGATATATTAGATTCATGACCAAAAACTAATTGCAACGGGTAATATTTATGATAATTTGTCGGTCTGAGATGAACTAGCGTTGCTGCATGCAAAATGGCGTGACTCCAAATAGAAATGGACAACCTCATTTTCATGAGTAACGGTCTTGCGATCAATTGCAGAAGTTTAATTAAAGACTTTGCAAGACCATTTTGAGTGTGAACATGAGCTACAGGATATTCCACTTTTATCCCAATTAATAAGCAATAATCATTAAATGTCTGGGATAAAAACTCAGCAGCATTATCAAGTCTAATAGACTTAATTGGATTATTAGGAAATTATGCCCGTGATCGAATTATTTGTGCCATTACTTTTGCAAACGCAAGGTTGCGAGATGACAATAGGCACACATGAGACCATCTAGAATATGAGTCAATTAAGACCATAAAAATATCTAAACGATCCACTAGGTGGGTGAATAGGTCCACAAATATTCCCTTGTATATGTTCTTAAAAAGTAGGGGACTCAATCCCAACCTTTGTTGGTGATAGTCTTATAATTAACTTGCCTTGAGAACAAGAAGTGCAAGAAAATTCATTATTTAAAATAATGTTAAAATTCTTTAATGGATACCCATTTGAGTTCTCTATAATTTGTCTCATCATAATTGATCCGGGATGTCCCAATTGATCATGCCAAAGTACCAAAGTATTGGAATCAGTAACCTTTTGATTTACAATAGAATGTGCCTCAATTGCACTAATTCTTCTCCAATACAAGCCACAAGACAAAGATGAGAACTTCTCAATAGCCCTTTTCTGGCCAGAGACATTTTTTGTAATGATGAGTGTGAGCACGTGATTTTTGCCCTATATGAATTACTCCGATAAATTCAAAACAAAATAATTTCTTTCAGTATTTGCAATTTAGTGACATTTTCCGTTATTTGTTTGCATTTGTCTGTGCATATTTATTTTATTTTAATTCATAAAAAAATATAAAAAATATCTTGCATTTTGCATTTAGGATTTAACCTTGTGTTTAAGGATTGTTTGGTAATTAAGTTGTTTCATAAAAGAAAATCAAATAAAAAAAATATATAATTTAGTTTGCATTTTTAATTTTTGATTTTGATCTTGAGTAGTGTTTCTTTTAAATTTATTTTGTGATAATTATCATATGTGTTTAATTAGTTTTTAGGGTTATTTGAGTTTTAGGAATTAATAGATTTATTTTAGTTTTAAATCAAAAAGAAAAAGGAACAGGAAAAGAAAAGGAAGAGGAAATATATAATGGAAGAAGAATTTCAGCTGGGCCAACCTATCTTGTTTTTCCCAGGCCCAAACGAACCCCCCTCAATCTGCTCTGACCCAGGCCCAACAGTTCCCCAACCCGGTCCACCCTCTCCCAAATGAAACGACACCGTTTGGCTTTGAATAAATCTTGACTGTCGAGGTTAATTTGATCCAACGGCCTGGAAGCCTCGATCAATTAGTATAAGAATGTCCGAAACCTACCTCACCCCCCATCACTCATCTCTCCCTCACACGCACCCTTCAGAGACCCCTCGTATGAACCCTAACCCACCGCCCCTTTTTTCCCCACCCGAGACTCGGCGGCGCCACTTTCAATTTCAACCAAATCAACACCACAAACTCACCTCGACCCCCCCACCACGAATCTACCAATATTTTCCTTCGAATACCTCCCAAACCCTTCGAATCTTAAATTTAGGGTTTCGGACCGAAAGGTCAAAGATCTTTGCAGCCATGCAAGTTCATCCCTCCGAGGTTCTCTGAGTTTCCAGGGTCTGATTGACCTCCAAATGATGCTACTCGTGTATTCTCCTCGAAGAGTAGGCGAGTTGCACTATTTCGGGGTTTAAGCAGATGTGACTAATGATTTTGAACTTAAATCGGTAAGTTCTTCTTTCTTTCTTGGTTCATGTTGAGTGTTAGTTCAATTTTCATTCCTCCATATCTCTCTTTCTTTTTCTCTGGTCGATTCAACTGAGACTCGACTAGTTTTCTATTGGAGAATAAGTTATGTTCTTATGTCTCTTGTTAGTTTTATTTTCCCCAAATTCGGTTCTCTGATTTGTTTTTGGTCCGTTAAGTTTGGGTAATGAGATTGATTAGAATTTTTGATTTCATCCTTTGTTTGGCCGATTAGTTTGATTTAATTAGGTCGTTTTGATTTAATAACTTGGTTAATTCTCTGCATATTTGTGTTAATTAGTCGGTAACTTAGTTTAGGTTTTGAGTGTGGAAATCGTTTCAATATTTGTGTTTTCCTGTTCTTCCTGATGCTTATAGAATTTAGTTGGGTAGTTCATTGCTTAGGTTTCAGGTCATTATTGACCCGTTTGAAAAAAAGACAGCCCACTTCAATTTGGGGCTTAGGCCATTGGGTCCTTTGACCTATTCTGGTTTTGAAGAGTAATAACATGGTGCTGGGAGGGTAGTCTAGGAATTCTAGGTCAGGGAATCTTTTGCAATTGATTTAGTAGCTTCTAATGGAGGGGTCTTAGTGAATTTCAGGTTAGTAGTGTTAAAACTTGGGTAAAAAGTCAGAAATTTGGGGGTTGCTTAGGATAAAGTAAAAGTTCAAGAGGGACTAAGTGTGCAAGACTAAAGTGAGAAGGCTGCCCTATATTGCTTCCATATAAAGCCTAGCATTCTTGCCTTTCAAGGCAAGAATTAGAGAGCAAAAAAATATCCAAAAAAATCAGACGGCTACAATACAAAGGAGGCTACTGTTCTATCGGATTCTAGCGAAAATCATTGAAAATTTGTCATCTCTGAATTAATTTTGGGTTTTTATTCTCTATTTGGACTTTGAAATGGTTGGAAAAACTAGTTTGTGAGTTCGGATTTGTTTGTTTTCTCAAGCTATCTGGTTGTTTGAAGTTGGTTTAGCTATTTGAATTGCATTTTCTGGGTTGGAACTGTGGGAATCACTATTCCATTAGTGTGAGGGTAACTCTGCTTGTTCTGTTGCTGCTGTTGATCCAATTAACTCTTACCCCCTTCTTTGTTTTTTCGTTTCCAGGTATATTCTAACCTCTATGGATGCTATTTGGCATGTACTCTGAAGCTTGAGCTAAAAATTAACTACGAACTTAGTTTTGTAACCATTACATGGTTTTGAAGTTTTCTTGTTTAATGTGTTTGTCAAGCATGATTGTAGTTATTAATTAGATCTTGTCATTTTAGTATGGTGACTACCTTCTGATGCTGAGTGTTAGAGTTAGTAACTAGAGTTGGATTGCTTTTTGGGTTTAGTTTGTATTATTGCAGTAACGAGACTGTTAAGAATGATTGTCAAAAATCAGAATCTGGTGATTATAATAAAATAGCATAGTAGTACTAGCTCACTGACTTGTGAAGTTAGTTTTTCAATTCAAGTTCATTTGAAACAAATGCAAAGCATGTAAATGGTTATACAGTTAAATATGATTTATAGGAATTGACTCCTTGACATGAGTAGTTATCGTGTGAATTTGGTTATATTTAAATAATTTTATAGTTAATCTCAATCAGTGCATCAATATTCTGGAATTGCTTAGCATCAGGCGTCCTCTTGATATTATGGGGGTTCGATGTCAAGTGCCCACCCCAGATGTAATAATATGCCTTCAGGACTTTGGACTCATAATTGGGCCCAAATAAAATAATTTCCTTCAAATATGATTGAGATTAAGCTAGCCACGTTGGGCCTGGGCGTAATTTGCTGAAAGGGTTCAACACCTCGAATTCCCAACGATTTCTTGGGCCTTTGGGGCCTTTCATTAGGCTAAGTTGGATTCTAAAAATGAAATAAATAGCTTCCCTTGTTTTCAATTTTCCACTTAAAATTTCAGTTTTAATTAACATTAATTGATATTTCGTTAACTTCTTAACCGTTATTGGGACTCTAGTTACATAAATTGAGGTGAGCCGTATTTGGCGACAATTAGTTTATAGCCCTCGAAGCACCTAGTTCGAACTTTAGTTCTTTCTTTTGAAATTGGAATCGAGGCGTGTCATGCCAAACAAAAATGACAATTGCATGGCCCTCGTTTTATTTAATCTTGAATTGATCCTTAGATTCCGAGGCGTGCCATTTAGCAAATTCCATGGCCCTCGCAAAGTGCAAACGCGTAGTTGCTTTAGGCGCGTGTTTAATAATATTACTTTCCTAAATTCGGGTGCGCATTTATGTGACCAAAATCCAAATCTCAATGATGTTAGAATACGTCAAAAACTACGGGTGCATTTATGTGATGTAGTTCGAGACATGTTTTAACGACGTTGCGATTCTATTTAAAATAATAATAAAAGCGACTGAAAGTTAAAAATTGCATATAGGTTCATAATTGTTAAAAATCAGATAATTTAAGCCGAATATGACAGTTGAGCGACCGTGCTAGAACCACGGTACCCGAGAATATCTAGCACCTTCTCCAGGGTTAACAGAATTCCTTACTCAGATGTCTGGTTCGCGGACTGTTAAACAGAGTCAACACTTTCCTCGATTCGGGATTTAAAACCGGTGACTTGGGACACCATAAATCTTCCAAGTGGCGACTCTGAATCTCTTAATAATAAATCTCGTTTCAATTGTCCTTTAATTGGAAAAACTCCCTTTATCATACCCCTTTTCCGGGGGTGTAGTAGGAAAAAGGAGGTGTGGCAATGAGGTATTCAAGATTATTCTCATCTATTGTCTCAATATAATATCCAATTCAGCGGATATCTTTAAAACTCAATAAGTTCCTCTTGGACTTGGAGGAGAACATTTCATTCTCTATGATAAGTATTGTTCCCTTAGGCAGAGTTATAGTAGCTCTTCCAAAGCCTTCAATTAATTTACTATTACCAGAAATTGTAGTAACATACGGCTTACACATACTTAAATGAGAGAAATGTTTCTTCTCTTTGAATATTGTATGTGTCGTGCATGAATCAACTAAATAAATATTTTTTACAATTGAACTTTGATCCAAGTTTGTTTTGTGAGGTATCCATATTTGCTTAATCTTCTCAAAGAGCTTCTTGAGACTATATAGTCTCGTGCTGATAACGTGTTATGAACAATAAAAGAAGAAGAACAATATTGCAGAGAAAGAGAGAGAGTTCTGATTGAATTTTGGGATGAATTACAATGAAATAGAACCCTCTATTTATAGGGAGAGTCACTTAGACACCAAGTAATAAACACTAGAATATCTCTAAATATAGACATTCACCATAAATAAAATTGTATTTATAACAAGAGCTTATTTATTAATTTGGAGATCATTTTGTTGTAACTACTATGGAAAAAATGGGTAAAATTATTATTATTGCCATCTTTCCTTGCATTGAGTACCAGAATACTCTTTTTCAGGAAAAAACATCATTATTTTCATTCTCTTTTCTATATTTTATTACTCAAGATAATTTATTAATGTGGATTCATATGAAATATTAATATTTTGAACCCCAACTTGTGTCGAAGCTAAGAATATTTTTGTTGTAGGTGTAACAAGTGATACAAAGCTTTGTCCAATAGACTTAAGGATGCAATTTGTGAAGCAGAACATGATATTAAAAAAATATTTATCATTTTTTCATTTTTAACTTTCTTTATAAAGTGCAAGCCTTTATATAAAGTTATTTAATTCCCAAAATAATGATAATCATACCATATAATATCGGACATAATACTTCTTTTCGCAACATATTTACGACATGCCAAAAAGCATTGTAAAGAGGAGATTCGAAAATTGACGGAGATGAAGAAAGAAGAAGAAAAGTAGACTGAAAATCTGTCACATTATTAATGCATGTCAATTTGATTCTCTACACAATCTTCTCCCTATTTTCAAAAGACTGACATGTGATTTCTAGTGCTCAAGCAAAGGATTACAAAAAAAGGTAAATCATTTAATATCAGCGAAGGTAGCTACTAGCTCCACTAATTTTCATCACTGTATTGTTCAATGGGGGTGGATACTAACAATGAAAAAAGCAGGGATCGTCGGGTTGGGTTGATATACGATGAAGGAATGTGTAAGAATTCATGCACAGACGATAATCGCCATCCCGAAAACCCTAATCGTATCCGTTCCATCTGGAAAAAGCTCCAGTATTCCGGAATTACTAATAGGTAATCGCAGAATTAAACTCAAGCTAAATGTGACATCCTCACCTGAGGTTTTTTTTTTAGGTTTTGCATGAGATCATCTAGGGTTTATGAGGTGTGATTATGCCAAGATTAAGCTGCATATTGCGATTCTACAGTATTTTTAGTGCTAAGAGTTTTTCCTTGGGCCGTAAAATCTAGTTTTGGAAGATGTTGTATTTATGATTGGCAAGAACATATATATGGCGTGTTTGACCAAGGAAAATGCAAAAATATTTTCCCGAAAAATAAGTGAGTTTCTGGCTTATTTTCTGGTCTTTGGTAAGTAAGAAGAAAATATTATTCTAAGAGCATTTACAT